>VXBB01023398.1:79826-127623 GCA_013399915.1 Illadopsis cleaveri
TGGGGGCCGGGGGTGCTCGATGCCCCTCCCGGGGAGCCCCCGAGTGTCCCCGCCCCGGCACCCAGCAGCAGCCGTGCCCGCACCGCAGCGCTGCCCCAGGACAGCCCGCCCTTCCCGGCCGCGGCAGCAGCTGTCAGCCGCGCACCCAGCCCGCTCCGGAGCTCCCCCGGACACGCCGCCGCCCCGCCGCTGTCCCNCCCGGGCCTTGGCCTGGCGGGCGCCCGGGGCCGCGGCAGGGAAGCGATGGCCGCGGAGGAGAAGAGGCTGCTGCTCGCTGCCCGCCGCCCCCGCGCCGGGAGGGTGGCGCGTTGTGTTCGGTTTGGGTTTGTTGCTCTTTTTTTTGGTTTGTTTTTAAGTTAATAGGTCATAATTAGCGTGCACAAAGAGAAAAGATCAGAGGTAGAAAAAACCCAAACAAAAACCAACCAACCAAACAAAACCTCTGAAGAAAAAGGTTAGGCAGCCTTGAGAATCTACAGTCCTGACTGCAAACGCCAGCGCCAGCCTACTGCTTTGTAAGTCGGGCCAGCTTTGAGGTCCTGCACTCGTTTGTCCATGCAAAGTCAGGAGCTGGCTTCGTGCTGTCCCGGCCGCAGCGTGGCTGCCACAACATCTGTGCCTGCTGCCCAGCGCTGTAAACATTGGCATCTAACAAAGGTACACCACAGCAGCGGCTGGGGCTTCGCCTCTCCCCTTTCTCTGCCACTTAAAGGCAAGTCCAGACCATGCTTGCTGATGAAAAGTGGCTTGGAAGAAAGGGGTTCTCATGCCTTTTAAAAAGTTTACTTCCTAGAAAGGAATTTGGTTTAGTTTTTTGTTTGATTTCGAGCTTTTTGATACCAAACCCTTCATTTTTCTCCCTCTGAGAGTTGTGGCTGCCCTTGACTTAACATCAAACTATACCTACAGATGACCTTGCCATTGCAACAGCACAGTGACAAATACTATCCTCATTTTTACAGATCGAGGTGATGCACAAAACCTTAATGATTCAGAGTGTGAGTTACTGGTAAAATAGACCAACCTCGATGCAAGGATTTTAAATTCAGAACCACACTTACTCATCTTTGTGAGCATTTCTGCTGTTCTTTGTGACAGCCTCCTTTCTATCAGCTCCTTTTCACTTTGTGCTATCTCACAGAACTGTGGGATGGTTGAGGTTGGAAGTCACCTGATGCAATCCCCTGCTCAACCAGGAGCACCTGGAGCAGATTGCCCAGGACTGTGTCCTGATGGCTTCTGAGTATGTCCAACTCCAAGGTCTCTGGGTAACCTGTGCCAGTGATCACCTCTCTTCTGTAAGGATTTTTCCATTTGTTCACCTTGATTCTCTTTCTTAACCACTGTGTCATTGGGACAGGCAGATATGAAGCTGGTACTTTAGGCCCATCTGCAGAGCAGCAGCAACAAAACACCCTGAAAAAAACCTTACTGTCTGCTTTTCTGTCCTCTTTTTCCTACCTCAGCTATGGACAAATATTTAAGAAATGTGCAAACATCTCTGCTGTGTATAGTCCAAGTCCCATATAGCTTTGATGTGGAATTTAAAAACAGACACAGTGGGATATTGGACGTGCACTTAAATTTTTAACCAGTCCGAACTGGGACTAGCTGGTTGGAGCACAGGTTATAAAAAGTAGCTTTCTCATGGAATAGTAACCAGTCACAAACCTCATTCAGGGGACCAGCACTTAGTACACAAGGTTCTGTCCAGTTTTCAGTGTCCAGACAAGAAGCAGACAATTCTCTCAGTGATACAGATGCCCCAAACTCTGCACTAAGCCACGAAATGTTTCATTCCAGAACAGCAGAGAGGAAAACAGGAAACCACATTTTCAAAGTACCTACACATAGTCACCAATTCTCACAGATATGGCAATTGGGGTTAGAACTGTAAAAATGTAACAGCAGCTCCCAGTGGAACATCATAGAGGAGACACTCCTTCTGACATGCAAAATAGAAGTAATTAGACTCCAAAACCAAATTAGAAAAGTGGCAATTTATTAGGACTGCACAAACAGGCTGCAGGGAGGCTTAGGCTCTCCATGACTGTTTATTAATTTTAATTCTTGTTTGCCACATACATCTCACAGCTTCCCTACCTATTGCTTAAGTAAGCTCTAATCCCTAAGCTGTAGCAAACCTCAATATAATAATTAGCATTTATAAAGCATCCGGTGTCTTCAAAGGCTTTAAGCATTAATTAATCCTCATAATCACCTCAGGATGTAGTTAAGTATAATATGGTGAGTGGTTTGCACACAGAGGCAGTCAGAACACCTTGCTGCATCCAAAGGCTGTCCACATGTGCCCAGAGGGGCACCACAGGGCAGCACAAAGCACTACCAGGGCTCTGCTTGTCCAAGAACAAAAAGCCAACCTAATCAGAAATGCTAATCCCAAACAGTAACATTTTGTGCTCAAATCTGTTTCTCCTTTCTTCAGTGCACCTAAAAGCAGAAAATACAGGAATGCACCAAATGACAGTTCTTGTGCAGGCAAATAATGAAAATTTTAAAATTAATCAACATGTTAAAACTATCAATATAAAAGATGAACATGGCACAGGTTAGAGAATCTCTTTCTGGTTTTTTTGTACCCTGGAGTAACTGAGTATCACATGACCTAAGAGTAAATAGTTTTGACACATTTTAAATAATAAAAGGGGAACTCAAATTTAGCCACCTACACCTCCAGCAAAAGGGAGAAAGGGAAGCTTTTTACCCAAAGCTGCAGTCTCTGCCATGTGGCAGGTGGCCTCACACATTAGCACAGCTGCCAGCATTAACAGCAGCACCAACACGTGCAAGCCAAAACAGATGGGGCAAACAGGTTCCTTTCCACCGCAGATTAAAGTGCTCACATGTGGCCCACATGAGGTAACACGGCAACACCAAAGGCAGTGAGAAACCATTAGAACACACTTGCAGAGGGATAGAATTGCACAGAGGAGGAAAATGTCAAGCAGGGGCTCTCAATACATTTTTTTCATAATTCATCCTGCTCAGTGTCACTTGAACGTCGAGTAAGAGAAGGGAGAGTGCTGTGCCTATTCCACATCCACTTAATTTTTCTACTGCAATTCTGATTATAATGGTTGTGCAGAAGGGAAACCTCCCCCTTTCTCCTTGCTGATTTAGAGTGAGCAGATGGTGAAATTTTAATTGTGCTTTTTGTATTTCCTCCTTTTTATGGCTCCTTAAAATCTTGAGTCAAATCTTTTGTTTTGTTTGGATACCAAAAAGGAAAGCAAATTTCCATCATGCTGGCTTACGAGGAGCCCTCCTTTCACACACTTCTTTTAAAACTTTCCTGATACATTAAGGTAATAACTAGGGGAGAAATGTAGTCTTAAAACCTCCAAAGGAAACATTTTGCCTGCAAGCACATTTCATGCAACTATTAAATGAAAACAACACCCTCAAACTGTTTCCATTGTTAGACCACTACAATAGGAAGTGCTCTCATGTTTTGAGGTGCAACTCTGCTATGCAAAAGCAAAGTTTAGTTTTCCATTTCATACATGTTAATCCATTTATCTATCAAAATATTTTATATAGCTCTGCTATTTTTGCTTGTTAATAAGCACTCCCATTTTCCAGGTTCTTACAGAACATCTCTGCAGGTAGATATGGCATAAATAGCAGCAGTGTTTTAATAATGATCAGGCCCTCACCTATCTTTTCCAGTCTATAATCTGTTATGGCAAGGTTCTGAATTGGTGCCATAAGACCATGAATTAATAAATACACATGAAGGAGTCATGGTGTGTAATATTTCCTAGCCATTTTTCACAGTGTTCGTTGTCCAGATGTTGAAACAAATACTGATGACTTTCAAATCTCTAATTTATACTTTAAAATGAAGGCGACCAACAGAATGGAAGAGTTGGGTCTTGGCTATGTTATTACACAGATGAAGGATGTTAGCAAGTATTTCTAGGATTATTTTCTATCTAGCCATGACCTCCTGCTGTAAAGTATGTGCTGTGCAGCTTCCAGCAATCCTCATCCTTTAACTGTAAACACACAGTTCCTCCATCTGATTTACTGAAAATGGTTTAAAAGACAGCCACATGGCCAGCTGCTATTGTTCAAATGCCTTCATGTCTGGAGAAGACAGCTGGAAATTACTCATGGGGTTAAACAGCAGCTTCTGAGACCTGTAACTGTGTTCTTTATTATCTTGGGTAGATTTATACACTGTGCTACTTATGGCCAAAGTTCAGTCTAGGAATTAAAATCTTTAAATTGTCTTTTTGGAAAGCTTCTTCTGTTTGTTTTCTACTCTATTTGTTTTTCACTTGTAAAATTGTGACATTTACACCTACCCAGCAGCAAAAGTGCTAAAAGGGGAAACTGACTGTGAAATACAAAATAAGAACCACCTACAGAATCTTTCTTAAAGCAGACTTTTGCTGCACCTGGGCATAGAACAAAAAGCGCTCAGAAGGCTGGTACTGTGGTGGGATGTATGTACCTAATTACAAAAGATTGGACAACTTTCAGCTGATTAGCACAACTTGTCTGGGAGGCTCTCAAGACATTTTTGACAGCACCTCATATCAATTAAACTTGTGTGAATCCAAAATAAAGATTAGGCTCACTTTTCCTCTTACCAATGTTAATGACTGCAAACCGCCCTTCCCTAACTGGAGCTCAGCAAAGTCTGCACTTCATGCAATGAGGTCTCTGTAAAACTATCCTGCTCTGAGTCTGCTCACCTGCTAAGACAATCTGTCTCTTCACCATCAGCCTTCCACAAAAAATTATGGTTAAACAAAGTGCTTCAGTGAGCTGATTTCATCCAAATTCTGACATGCATTGTAGATAGTATAAAAAGCAGCACAAATAATTCAGTATTCGTAAGAATGCAAGAGCTTTCAAAAGAAGTGTCTTACATGTAAATAAAAAAAATCCATGAAATCCATTACCAGCTACTTATACATTGTAATTAATTTAACAGTTTTCCACCTAGAATGTCTTTTGAATATCAGATGTGTGGTTAAAAATGAATATACACCTTTCTGTACAAATCTACACACTTTCAAATATAAAATCAAATTACTATTCTAATGGGCTCACCATATTTCCATGCATGAACATGAAAGTACATTTTTAAATTTGCAGCTTACTAGGCAGTTTTAAATTGTGGTACAAGCCTATGTACAGTAAATTTAAGCCTCTGGACAGCAGACTTGCCTTTCTTAACTACCTTTCAAAGATTTCCTAAAACAAGTCCCTGGACCCCAAGGCTTCCTAGAACCACTGACTGCAGACACACCAATGCCACTCCTTGTCTTTCCTGCTGGATTTCACAACACAGAATATTTTTTAACCCAATGTTCTGGACCCTTCCTAAGATATTTAAATGTTTGAAAATTAGAATACATATACATACAAAGTAACCCCTTACCATATACATACTGAGCATGTTTATAAGCAGATTCCAAAAGGAATAATCATCTTTAGTGTCTGGAGAAATACACTGCAAAATATTCTGTATATAAAAATGACTTGAAGTACACCAGTCTCTAACAAGCAGAATTCTTATGGATTGAGCCAAACAGGATCATTAGAGCTTTTGGCTACTAACGTTGCAGATTCCCATCTGGTTTCATGAAACAACTTATTTTCCTCTCCATTTAAGCTTCCAGTAAGAAATTAAAAAAGAGAGAGAGAGAGAAAACAAAGAAGAGACCTCTTCTTATGTATGCAAATTACATCCATAAGTTTTTCCAAACAGGCAGAAAATACTTCAATCTTATTACAGAACAAACAGAAAAACAGAGTCTAATTCTTGGCACACAAGTTCCACATAACAGTAAACAATCTGTGTAACACACAGAAAAAGGGTAAGAAATAAATCTTAAAGGCCAAATTTGTAAGAATTCAAGTGACCATTGATCAGATCTGGGTAAGTAACAGCATAACTGACTCCCCACCCCACACACATACACTCATTTGTTTTGTGGGTTTTTTTTTTCCTTTTTTCCTTTTTAAACCCAACACAACAAAACCTGTAATAGGGGAAAGAAGATTTCTTTTAATACCCCAGAACAAAAATTCTGAGTAATCCATGTTTCCTCACTCAAGCATTCATTGTTAGTAAAGTCAAGGCAGAAAAGCTTTTTCAGCAAAGTAAATGCTATCACAAGGAAACGCCTGGCTAATGGGGATATGAGCCTGAAACAGTCTTTTTATCTGATGTTGTTCTTTAGAAATATTTTCTGTATTTAATGCACAGCTCTGGTCTAATAAAATATGACTAAGAGGACTAAAGGGGTTTCTCTACCATGGAAGATGGTATTTCATAGAATGCACTTAGTGTAGTTCATAAATAGGAGCAGTATTCTGTGTTTTCCAATTTTCAGGCTCACATTATCTTGTGGTAAATGAATTCTCTGGATAAATCTGTCAGTTTTTCTTTATATTAGGAACTGATTGAAGCATTCCTATTTAGTCTGATGCCAGTATCAGATCACCTGTCATTCACTTCACAACTTAAGACACTGCTACAGCCTTTAAGAAAACACACAGGTAGTTTGTATTCTGCATCAATTAAGGACTTACTTAAATGACTTACTTACCTAACATGATGACAGAACACACACCTCAAGGAAAGCATGGGACTTATTACCCACAAAAAGAGGGGGGTTAATGCTTTTTAAAATCATTGCATGACATATTAGGGTAGAGAGAGAACTAAGTAGTTCTTTAAGTAGTACTTTAACAGTTATGGAATGGGTAAAAAGGAAATTTGGTACTTAAAAATATTCCTACAACCCGAACGACTTGATTTTGCCTACATGTCTTTTAATTTCCAGGAACTGCAAAGCTACAACACAGCTTTATTATATTATTCTATATACAAATAATAATATTGGTAAGTCAGCACTGAAGTGGCTGTTCTCCAATTGTTTTCTAACATAATAGTGATTGATCTTATTTTATAATGGTACCAATGAAAGAAATGGTAAGACTCAAAACTTAATTGCAAAATACAGCAATACTTTCTGACCACTAGATTGGATTAGTCTATAGATCAATTTAGCCTGCTTTGAAACTGCTGCCAAAAAATTTTTAGAGCATTAACTTGCTCTTGATTTAAAGTTCAGCAGAGGACTCAGAAAACAATTATGCACAGGTTCTATGCATCTCAAACCAGAGTAACACTTCCCTGTTGAAAACTACCTAAGGATGTAAAAGATCACCTCAAAAAGGGGAGAGAAGAGGGAATAAAAAGAAGTATTACAAGAGAAAAGCACCACCTTTCCCAGCAGAAACATCCCACCCTTGAAAAGAAACCCTTCACCAGTCCTTACTCCTCTAAAGCAAGACTTAATGACTGGCCAACAACATCACCTCACAGATAAAAATGTTAAACTGGGTTCAAGATGCTTTAATGTAATTCACTGATGATGTAATACATGATGAACAAAATCCTTGGACTATTGCTATCACTGAAAATAACATCCACTTTCAAGTTCATTGATTCCATTTGTTATTCATTACACCAATTTTTAGACACTTTTTTTTTTCTTTTCAGTTTATGATAACAAATATTGGTGGACAAGCTTAAAACAAAGAGATATTTACTTGCAGAGCGATATTTTAAGAAAAACAAAAAGAAAAAAAAAAGATTGCAAAGTTCTTTTCCTACTAACACCTTTAAACATGTGTGATCATAAATACAGACGATGCCAAGAACAGCAGTGATGCCTGGCAGATGACTCTTTTATTATTGACATACAGATTTTAATATTTATTATTATTGACTCATGACTGCCTGTTTTCACAAGTGACATTATGCCATTTCCTTCAAGTTGGAAGTGTTACCCCTTAATCCCTGTCCAATGGTTATAACCTGTATTTGTGGAATAAACTTTCCCAGTGAAGCATACTGCAAACTTGTGTTTTTCCTAAATACTTCACTGGCATTATTCCTGGGGAACCTTGGCTGGGGGAGACCTCTTGCCAAGTTTTGCTGTTCTTTCACATGGTTTCAACCCCATGGTTTGAAAATTTTGGAGTTGTTTCCCTCTTAGGTTTGTACAGGCATGCCTCCGTTGGTGCATTAAATCAGGTCACAAGGGTATTTTAAAGATAATCCTCACTAACAGTGCTTTTGTTTACATCACAGAGTTGGCTGGGAGGACACAAACTGAATTATTTTTGGATAAAACTACACATCAAAGCCAAGAGTGCACAGTGTGCTCCAAGGACTGAGAAGCCCCTGGAAAGGCTCAGGCTGAAGGAAACTGAGGCCACACAGATCAGGACATCAGGCTCTCAGCACCAGCTCTCTTTGCCCTGTAAAAGCAGTTTGATGAGGCTGCTCTCATTAGTCTGTACTGCCAGGCTTAGGTTTCTTTAATATTCACTAGCATGACTCCAGCCCAAAGAAATTTCCTCCAAACATCCCAATTTTCTTGATTTTTAAAATCTTTCCTTACTGTTTTTTCCTCCCTTTACTGAGAACTGTTAGGCAACTCTTCAGCAAACTAAATTTGGTTCAGTAACTATTTTGCTACTTCAATCTACTTACTGATCTTCAAAGACAACGTTGCTTGCCAAAAGACTGCCTAGCATGAAGTTGCTAGATTTACACCTCTTTTACTACACAAGTTGCCCTGTTCTTCAGAGGTGCTCCCTGAATGCCAGAGAAATCACCAACACCCCCTTTCGAGCTGGTGCCCGAGTAATATGATTGCAATACAATTAAGTCCATCTCCTAGTAAACAGTTTGGAGAACACAAGATCATTTAAAGGCAGACAAGAGACATTAAGAGCCTAGCTTTCATTTAAAGGATTGATTTTGAAAAAGAGTAGTGGGGGGGGTTTCATGCTGTCACATTAGAAGAGTGGGAAAAGCAAAGCTGGCTGATTTGCATGGTGAGACCCTGACACCACTGAAGGAGAACAGTACATTATCACGTACATGCTGTACTTGTGAGAGCAAGAATTTCATATGGCCAGGAAAATGCAACCAATTAAGTGGTAAATCCAACTGACTGAACAGTGACAAATTAATTACAAAGTGCTGGTTCACACAAACACAGATGCTTCCCTGATGTAACTTATTGTGACAGGAGCTACACAGCCTTCAACTAAAGTCTGGTTACAAAATATTACTAAAAACACTTGGCATTTGTTACAAGAGAGCATTTAAAATTCTGAACTCTGATTAGCTATTACACACAATATTAGTCTTGCATAGTGACATTGCATTTTTAAATTTAAGTAGTGAGAAATAATAAAAAAGGATCAGGGCATATCAAATTACCCTTTGAAAGGAAACTTTCCTGACATTTCTGAAAGAGGACAATTGGAGCTTTCACTTTCTTGGTAGTACCCCTTTTTTGCTTTTTTAGTGCTGTCTTCTGTGACCTTCTCTCATTATCAATTTTGTTGTTCAAAAAAAACCCACCCAAAACCAAAACAACAGGGAAGAGAGCTGCAAAGTTTCACTAGCAGAGTACTCAGCAAAAGTTAAAAGAAGCAGACCAAAAGTTGAGGATCAAGATTTGTAAGGGTTTCTGTAAAATGTGAAATAAGGCATGCCAGAAAGAACTAAATAAATGGATGACAGGAATTAATCATAAAAAGAGAGATATTCCAAACAAATAAAACTTTAAAAACAAGTAAAACTTAAAGCAAACAAACAAAAACTCCCCCCAGCCCCACCCCTTTTGAGATTAAACACCATTTCTTGGCTTAATACATGTTTGCTTTTAAGGACAAGCATTTTGAATCAGCGTTACTTTTACTTCTTATTACCCACAAAATGATATTTCCTAGTTAAAGCTCCTAAGAGATAAGCTGCTTTCCAAAACAGTTGCACAGCTGTTTTACAGAAGCCCTGAAGTGCAACGTTACCATTGCACGTATTACCACATCAGAATGCCTGTCTGCAGACAACTAAGCTGAGCTGTTATGTCTGGTTTTTTACAGCAGCTTATCTTTCATATTAGTAAATAAAACACCCCAAGGAAATTACAGTTAGAGGGCTGAGATTAAAAGGAGCTCCATTACATTTACATCCTCACACTTAGAACTGCCCTTGCTTCATGTGAAATTGCCTGGGAGTGCTGAAGCCATGCAGGCTCTCAGCACAGCTACAAGGAGTAGTTAAACACAAGGTTCCCATGGACTGGTGTTCTCAGTACTAGAGAGGCACAGCTAGGAAAATCAGGACTTACACATTTACCTGATGGCCCCCCACCGCCTTCCCCTCAGTGAAGAGACCTAGAAGGTAACACTTTGTATGTGAAAACAACTGCACCATATTTCTGCTGAAAATAGTCTTAAGCCTGTCTAAGACTAGTCTTAGGTTAGTCTTAAGCCTGATCAGGCATATTTCAAGGAAATTAATAAATATATAGATGGGCAGTGTGCCTAGAAGCAAGAGCACAAAACAGTGAGTGGGGCGTAAAGACCAAATTCCCTGAGTCTCTTTTGGTCCCTCTACTGCCCTTCAAGTTACACTTAATACTCACACCTACATAACATGGATCAGAAAAAGGAATATTCCCTTGTCTGCTTTGTTCCTCAGGCACAGAGAACTTGTCAATGCAAACTGTCTGGAGCACCCAGATAGAACCTGTTCGTTACTTGAACATCCTAAATGCAATAGGAGAATGGCACGGAAGTCTGACAGCCACAAAACCCAACTGCAAAGCAGCCTTTTTGCACAGATGCACGAGGATTTTGTGCAATATGTGATCCTTGTAACAAACTCAACATTTTTAGAGCAGCTCAGGCCTCCAGCACCTGTGGATGTTAGTTACTTATGCCTGTACACCAAGGTGGGAGAAGGAGAGGTGAACGTACAGAGATCCCCTCAGGAGGTTCTATGTTCACAGAATGATCACAAATGTTCTAAAAGTATAACTAATGGCTGAAGCAGTAATAAGGTGGGGGGGAATAAAAATCCAGCATTTTGCTAATAGGACTGTTCCCATTTCCATTCCTTTCAACAGGTCTTCATTCAGACCAGTGGCCTCATAGGGGAGGAACAGAAAGAGATGTTGCAGAAGAAAATCACCAAAAAACCAAGAAGTACAAATAATATTAAATAAATAAATAATCAAAGTACAAAACTAACTGTTTTCTAAAAGCACTTACTAACCACATTAGAGAGCAAAAAATAAAATATATTCGAGTACTTCCCTCAGATTTGTGGATGGAAGAACAAGGCAGTAGGTTCAAACAGCTTCCCATGACAGTAAAGGCAATCCACAAAATTAACCTAGCACTTTATGTAGGTCAAAATAAACAAACAAAAATAATCAGAAAACCATCAAGATCCATACTGTTCAAGGAAGTCAGAAATGCAGATGGATTCTATGTAAGAACTTAAATTTTCTTTGGTAGAAAAGAAACTGTTAACTTAAAATTAAATGTTTAATTTAAATAAGACATATAAGTGAACCACAATAATTACAAAGTACTTATACACAGCAAAACAGTTTTACAAGTATTACTTTCAAGAGAATAGTTTTAGATTAGATATTAGAAGAAATTCTTTACTGAGAGCATGCTGAGGCACTGGCAGCATTTCCCAAGGAATTTGTGGCCTTCCCACCCCTGGAATTGTTCAAGGCCAGGCTGGATGGAGCTCTGAGCAACCTGTGGACAAGGTGTCCTTTGTCCAAGGAAGGCAGGGGCTGGAACTCAATGATCTTTAAGGTCCTTTCCAACCCATTATTTTAATTACTGTATTATCCAAAGCAAAATACACCAGAAAATTATCTGCCCACAATTCAGAGGAAAACTTCTCAGAATTATATATTACTGTTCCTCCTTTGTATTTGATTTTTGTATAGATACTTAGATTCAGAGTCAATAAAAGGCCAACAGTGTCACAGAAAGAGACATGAAAATACTTCCATGACAAACTGAACTGTAAGAACCACAGCATCCTGTAAGAAAGATTTCTTACAGTGACATTGTTTTCTGGCAAAGCAGGAGAGTTAAATTTAACTATTTAATAAATGAGAGTACATGACACTGTTCTCCCATTTCAGCTCCCTTTGCTCCAAATATTCCTCTCTGAGGTGAGGCCTAGAAGGCATGCTGATAGAACATTTGTGTGTTTTCTATGCTAATGGGTGTGGGGGGAAGCTTTTGCAAGAGCTGCATGTTATTTGTCCCACAGGGATCAGGTAATCACTGAGTTAAATAGAGTCTTCAACACTGCCAGGGTCAGTCTGCCCTTTCCTGAAGGAGGGAGGAAGGATTGACAGGGAAGAGGTGGCAGAACAAAAATAAAGTTCATAATTTGTTACCTATGGTACATCTTTGGAGCCAGAAAGTTTATTACATTTATTTTTGAAAGTAAAACAGTCTCTGTACACAACAGAAGGATGTAACACATTTCATAATAATGATCTAGTAAACCAGTGAGCTGTCCCTTAACTCTATTTTTGAAACACAACTCACAAGAAACTGAAGCACAGGAAGTTCCACTGGACATGAGGAAGAACAACTTCACTGTGCAGTGAGCATGCACTGGAATGGATTGCCCAGAGAGGCTGTGGAGTCTCCCTCACTGGGGATATTCCACAACCACCTGGATGCAATCCTGCCCCATGTGCTCTGGGATGGTCCTGCCTGAGCAGGGAGGGTGGGCCAGATGACCCCACTGTGGTCCCTTCCAGTCTGACCCATCCTGTGATTCATATGCTCCTAAAGTATGTGGAAGAGTAGTTTAGTTGATTAGGTAGTGTAAAAATATACACAATTAATAAAAAACCCCTTGGCAACAGAGATACCATTTTACTACATATACAGTGCTGTATCCACTTGAATATGGATAAACAAATTCCAAATGAAATTAATAGAAAACCAAAAATCTCTAGGATGCAAAGACCATTAATGAGCATTTTAAAGTTAAAAAAACCCAATCAGGGCATGTCATATATTTGAAGTTTTATTGATGGGAATGCAAATATAACCATGGCAAAATCACAAAAACAATTTGTAACATTTCATTAAAAGCAATTCCTTAAAAACATCTGCAATCATCTATAACAAATACATGAACATTTGAATCCTTGTATCTTTAATCAAAATATTCTTATAGAAGTATATTAGAGATGGATAATAAAAACCCAATGTCAAACTTTAATATAAAAAAATGGCAGTAATGCTGAAAACTGGGCATCTAAAATCAGTAGGTATCTTATGTAGCTGGGTTTCAGGAATGCTGATTATTCTTCCTCTGGAAAACAAATATTTCCATTTGCTCAAAAGGTGTCCCCCCAAAAAACAGAGAGGCATTTACTGATGGCTAATTATCACCTAAACCTCAAATGAATGCAGATGTTTGTTGTTAACATATTTTTTGTTGTTTTGTATACGCTCTCCAGACACAAGATTCAAATTAATTCATCAATGTGCATACCTGAGGTGCTAGGTTGTCTACATTCAGTTTTCCTGGAAGAGATACTAAACTGAAACAAGCCAATACAGGATATTTTAGCTGAATTGTTAATCTTCTTCAAATCATTCTTCCTTTCCAAGGAACTTGTTCACCTACTGACAAAGGGTGTAAAAGAACCCCACAGGTCCTTTATTTATCTCTCATGTCTTCATTGCTTGCATCTGACCTGTTAATAAAAAGAAACATCTAATCTTAGCACAAGATGAATTCTTGCTGCATTTTGCTTTTTGAAAACATAAAACAGATCTAGATATTTTGGTGTAGTAACAAGAATGGGGGACAATGCAGAGTTGTTTTCAACTTGCTCTCTTATCCACTCCTGAAATTCCTGTACAGCCAAGTTGCTTTCCCCAAATCTTGCTAATTAAACAGGGAGACTCTTCCACCTAACTCAATTTTTATCTTCTTCAGGCTTATAAGACCATGTTGGTGACAATAAGACCTGGAAGTTTGTTTTATGAAGTATGCATTTCAATTCCATTTACACATTTTGGCTTCCACTTAACTGCACATGAACTGCCCAACAGCAAAAGATTTAAAGTTTGGTTTCAAATAACTCACATGAAAACTTTGCTCTCAGTAGCCACACTTCTCCATATTGCTGCCTGATTCCCATTTCTCAGCTCACTTCAAACATTTTCTTGGTTATCAAAAGCATCCAGCATCCCATGACAAAATGTGGCAATCAGCACAATTTCCCCCTCTAAGGGGGAATGCTGTGAGACAGGTTTGTTTTACCCTATGGAGGATGTGCTGTTGCAAAAGCAACCCCATTACAAAATAGGAAAATAGCAAACTCAGCCTTCACCAGGGAAAAAAAAACCACAAAACTTTCTGTCCCTGCCACCCCAGCTGTGAAATGGGTCTGGAAAAGGTAACTAAGAAAAGCTTGGCTGCTGACAAGAACTATGCACTCATTCACCAGGTGTCATTTCCCCCCCTGAATTTTATGGCATCCCCAGGCTGTGATTTAGGGACTACCATAACTACAGAGTTGTTCCAAATATTTCCATCTAGTGCTCTAGGAATGAGGAGAATCAAGAGTAAAAATTTGTCCTTGAAATATAGAAGTATTCAGCCTTTAAACATAACTGCCAAACTACATGTGCTTAGGTAACAGTACAGTTTAAATTCAACCCCTCTTAAGCTTTTGGGTTCACTGAACCAAGGAGTTACAGGAAATTTTCAGAGAGAGTCCATCCATGAGGATTTTCAGCTCAGAAAATTAAGACATTTAACACTCCACAAGAAGTGAATACGAAGAACTATGTGAGTGACAGCAGAAGCATCTGTTTGCTGTACTTAAAAAAATCTACATATATAACTTAAATATTTTGTCAGAAAATATTTACATAAGCATTTGAGACCCTTTTAAGTAGAATCAAGCTATGTACAAACCCAAAATTTGGATTGAAACTCTAAAGGTTCCTCTGAGAGAAGCAGAGACCCTGAACACAGCAAGAAAACATTACTAAGCCAGAATTATGCCTGAAATTAGGAAAAATTGTGATCTGGAATCTCCCTCTCTGATGATAGGATACAGGAGAGGAGGAAACCCAATGCCAAAATCCTGGTTCCCCACCCTAGAATTATTTTAGCTGGTGGAGGATACATCACTGCTCTTCTGTAGGGCAGTAAATCTCTTTTTGAAGACTATTTTTGGCGAGCAGCCCTCCCTCTGAAAACATGACTGAATGTTTTTGTTCTCTACAATAACTCAGTAAAACAAACCATCTTTTTCTAGCCAGCAGGACGAGTGTAAGCAGAAATGCCAGTCGGGTGTCCCCGGAGCAGTGGGGCTGAGTTAACCCGGGGCCGGGGCTGGCTGTCACCCTTTTGGGAGGAGGCTCTGTCCCCGGGCCAGCGCTGACACCCGGCGGCCAGCGGGGCACAGCACAGCCCAGCCCGCGGCACCCACAGCACCTCACAGCACCAGCAGCGCCAGGCAGGGAGGAAAAGCTGGGATCATCTGCCAAAACTATGCCACACTTCACTAATCTAAACATTGAGCAGGACCACGAGACAGACCAGAGCCTTACCAACACAGGAGACACAACATCTGTACCAAGTTTGTAAGGACACAACATCTGTACCAAGTTTGTAATTAAAGATGCTGGATGTCAGACATGATCCAACCTGGATCTGATATTTTCCATGCAGTTATGAGTGTCTGCATGTTCTATAATCGTTATAGTGTAAGAAGTTCTTCTTTTGGCTCTGGATTAAAGAGCTGAAGGTGTATAATTAAAACCAATGTATTTGTCTGTGTACTTGGCTTATTTTTTTCACCATTTTTTGATACATAACATTAAGTTATGTAAAACAGGGACAGGACATTAAGAATAAATTAAAGAAGAACTGAACTACCACAATAAGAAATTGAAGTGTGGTAGCTGGTTTAAATGAAAGTGCTACACTGTTTGCAACAGTGCATTAGTATTTCATAAAACACACACTTTGGTCAGGGAAGCCCACATGATGTTTTGTGTACATTAAGGAGGTAAATGAAAGGCAAATATGAGATAGAGCTTTAGTACTCACTGTGTAATTTGATCTGACAGCAGAAATGGACAGAAAGAAAACAAAGGAAATAATAAAGAAAAAACCTTACAAAATGAAAGAGTTTAACAGAATGAAAATAGAGCAAGAGAATCACATATGATATACCTTGGAGCCAATCCACACCTTCTTGTAATCCTTCTCCTTTAAGAGCATCACTGGCACTGAAAGAAACAAATCAAACTCCAAAAACATTGTAAAATACCAGTTTCAGTTGAGTCATCACCAAACTTATAATTTAGGTAATTGCAAAGTAGCATCAGGTACAGTTTCCTTAAGTTTTCTTCCCATGGAGAAGATTGCTCCTCAAATGATATAGGGTACCTTCCCCATAGGGAAACACTATTTCATGATGTGATCTATTTTAATTCCAGTTTCAAGGCACAAAGAATCATTCCTAGAACATGAGGGGCTCTGGGAGAGCTCCCACACGAGGTAGACACATTCTGCAGCACCTCCCTCCTCAGACAAGGCTGTGAAAGATGTTTACTCCCTCCAACAGCAGCCATGAATCATGGAATCATTTAGTCTGGAAAAGACCTTTAAGATGATCAAGCCCAAATGTCCTCAATGCAGTTCCTACTCACAGTGAGAATGCTGGAGTACTGGAAGGAGGAATTAAGTGTGTGTGTACACACTTCATTGTAACAGCAACCCCAGGAGTGTCTAGTAATGTATCAAACTATTCTGCTACACTGACAGCAGTGTAAATTCACCTTCTGAATCACTGGGGGATAACTGTTTAAATGCTCTTCATTCTTCAGTTTATGAAAACCAGCACAGCAGTTAATCTGGACTGTAACTGCAGTTCCCTATAAAATGATCTTCCAAGAAGCTTGGGAATTCATGAGTGTGATTTCTGGACAAAAACAATGTCCACGTAATCAAATTTAACATTAAAAGGCCTAAAATGAAAATGGTAGCTTTCAGCAGCATTTAGCTGCTGATTTCACTTTTATATATAACAGCTGAGGACTTTAATAGGACAAAAAACTGACTTCTATAAAGCACTTCTGATAAAAGGCGAGTTTTTTCCTTGTGAACACTACCACTGAGTAAAGCATACCTCCTTCAGGAAGAAAAGACTAGTTCCTACAGCTAAAAATCCTCTCAAACATGACTGGGTACAAAAAGTACAGTGTCCCTCTGAATACAGAAGAGAATAGTTTACTAAATGGCCTTTCAACAACAGTTTACTGAAGCATCTGCAGAGTGGAAAAAAACTCCAAAGGTTTTATTATTGTTATTCTCAAACCTGCAAGGTAATCAAGGCACTCTGATAACAATTCTGCTCAATTTCCCAGCAAAATATAATGGCAACTGTTTTTCTGATATCAATCCTGCTTTCTGATCTCACTGGAAATCCTCCATTCCATTACTTGGCTAACAGTTCTGCTGCGAAAACTTTAAAGACACAGCCTAAATGAATGCATTATACATTTAAAGTAAGTTTCACTGTAAGTGTTTTAACATTACTACTGTTTCACGTGTGGAATCTGTCTTTTATCTACTCCATTTATTTTCTACAGTAGCAAGTGGCATGACAGGGCTAAAATAGGAATGCACAAAGCAATGCCAAAAACAGCATAGAAAAAGAGAACTTTACCAGATATGCCAGGGCTTGTCTTTGATGTTTTCTAGGGACAGCAGCTGAGACACTTTCACAGATGACACTGCATCCCTGAGGTCCATCTTGTTAGCAAAGAAGAGAATAGGCAGTCGACGGTGTTTAATATCTAGGCATGAGCAGAGACAGAAGCCTCAGGACAGGAGGCAACACTCACCCATCTCTGCATGGAACAAGGCACAAACAACACAGCAAGGTATTCTGCTCACCTGTAGCTGCAATTCTCTGAAGGCTGTATCCTACCAAGATGCACACACACTGTTGGGTCACCTGGCCTCTGCTGCATGCTTCCAGAATGCTCACAAACTTCCTTGCAGGTTTTGGAATCTTCCACCCCCTTTCCCCCTACCTTATACACACATTTCAAGCTGGAGATAGGAATTTTTGGTGAAGCTGAGGAACAAAAGATCAAAGCACTGCCTACAAACACTGCACATCTCTGCTTAGTGAGGACTGGACGTATAAAATGGATGAAAAAACCGTTGTGTTCATCCATAATGTCACAACAAAGCTGAGAAGTCTGAATTATCCTTTAGTGTCCTGGAAAGCATCCATTAGTTCATAGAATTTATAAAATTGGAAAAAAATACACGTGTCTGAACATCCTTTATTGTCCCTTTCCTTGAAGGACTTCCTCTCCAGAAGCTCTTTCAGCTAGCAGTGAGAACTACAGACCAAACAAAGTATTCTGGTAGTTTCTGGGATACTTACACATGGACAAGCTTAAACCTCACAGATTACCCCAAAAGATTATGTGGTGCTTGAAAGGAAACAAAGTATACTCTCTTCAAAGTTACAGATGTAACACTGCTAAAAAATTACCAGCATCAAGACTAACTCTCAGTTTTTCAAATTATTTATGCAAAGGGTGATATACAGGATTAGAGAAAATCTAGGTTTTAGTTTATCCATCAGTGCTTGATAGGAAAAGAATTTACACACTACCACCTCAATGAAAATTGCTACACAGGCTCTTTTTAAAATAGTAAAAAGAAAAGGTTATTTCACACAGCAAACTAGGTAAGGATTTATTTTCAAATGTCAAACATAAGCTATCTGCCCCCGCTGATGGGCAGGAGGATGATAAAACCCCCCAAAATCCCAACAAACTGTCAGTGCTGAAATGGTTTGAACTTTCCTAATTATGTTCTTTTCCACCTCCCTACTAAACCTTTCCACAGAATCAGTGGAGACAACATTACCTCCCCACATTCATTCAGAGATGTAAGTGCTGATCAAAACACTGACAATTTTCACAGACTATTTACCCTGCTTGGAGCTCTTTTGTCCTCTGATATCCATAAACACAAGTCAAAAGTCTCAAAACACAAGCACAGCATAAATAAATCTGTTTTGATTGCATAGTGGAACAGCTATTGAGTCTCCTGACTGAAACTTTTAGAATAATTTACAGTATAATTAAATGAATCCTGGCATCCACAAGTTGCTGGTTATGGGTAAATTAAAACCACATAAATTAGCTGACATCACATATGCAAACAGCCAAGTTAATCAAGGAGTTTCCAGTGTTTTCCTAAACAATTAGAAAGGGGCTCAACCTACCCACCCAGACTCATAATGCACACCCAAAGATATTTGCTAAATAAAGTCGTGGTCACAGAAATATGTATTATTTCCTAATGTGCACTATTTCCCTCCCACACTTTTCACAGTTACTAATGGAAAGGAAACATTTTCTAGCTGCAAGTGGTTATGAATTAACACATTAAAATATATACCAAACTCTAGATGTGTGATGTGCAATTTTACACAAAGAATTTCAAGTTTACAAGAATTTCAGTTTAGTTTAGAAGCATGTGCTGGAGGTGAAGTGACCCAAGAGTCATCATCTAATCCAGGTAATCTACAGCTACCACCTTTCAAAGTGCTGAAGAATGAAATTTGAGTAAAAAACCCAAATATGATACAGCTATCATTAAACAAGCTGTTATTTGAAGAGTGCATTGTCCATTAATGTAAGTAAAAATGATTTATAGCTCTGATTCACAAAAGAGTCCCAGCTAGTACAACTTCTGACCCCATTAATGCTTCACAGGACACATTCCCTTCCCTTTCCCTCAGGCAAAGCCTGGCAAAAAGACAGGGAACTGTTTTACTGAGGGATTGCTAAGATTTTCAGAGACAGGAAATGATTCAATTCCATTTAAAACTTAGGTAAACACGAACATTTAAACCACTCCAGGAGGATGACACAGACAGAAGCATAGATTTGGAGAAAGTGGGGTATGCAGCAAGAAAGGCAGAACACTAATTCAAATTAAAATATTGATATAGCAAACCAGTTGCATATTGATTCACCTAACAGCTACTTTTATTGAACATTATTCTAGAAGAACTTTTTAAGCCCTTTGGTTCTCTTAGATGTGATATATCAAAACTGATAAATCAGTGACACTGTTGCTGTGTTGGAGCTAAGCCACTCCAAGGTAGAAATACATCACTGCTCTCTCTTGGCTCTCAGGACTGCACTCAGTGGCCAGAGCCTGGGCTTGTGTAACTTGAAGACACAAATTCATGAATAACTGAGCAGCACTGACCTTCCAGGTCAGCACTGGTGACCTATTAATGCCTAAATGAAAAGCCCCAACCATGGTCACTTCTATTCTGTCTGAACATTTTCACTCTTCTGCCCTCCATTAAACCAGTAACTGCTCCCTGCAGTCTTTACCTCCAACCCTTGCTCTGTGTGGTTCCACTTTACTGACAGAATTGGCTTTTACTGCTGCAGTTAATTTCTGATTTGGTACAAAGTGCTCTGGCCTCTGTGTAATCCACCTGCAGCCTTTGGCTCACCTCATCCTCCCTCTGACTTTTGTAACACTGTCTTTTCACTGTCTGCATTTGAAGCAGCCCATGCCCTTGAATGAGAAATTAGAGAATAAGAAGGCCCAGTCAGCTCCAGCACCTTTGCTGATGAATTAAAGTGCTACATACAGTCATCATGGAAAACAAAGTCATGGGAACATATTTGTCCCTATCACACATTGCTTTTCTTAGAAATGCAAGTCAGCTTTTCCTTTCGTATTTTCAGCATGGGAATCCCACAAGTTAAGGCTCTATCAGTTTAATAAATAATTAAGGAATCACAGGATTATTTAACTTTTAAACTTCCTAGATGTACTCTTATATTCTGGTTAGGCAGAGCAACTACTGAAAGTGCTGAAAGTCAAAATTACATATTGCTCACAGACACATCCCAATAATGTTTGATACATGGAAAGGCAAAGAATTGACTGATATCAGAACTTAATTGTGGTGCAGTCTCATGTAAAAAAAAAACCCCAAACTCAACCCCTAAAACCAAGACCCTGATCACAAATCCTCTCATATCCTCTTCCATAGGGAATTGAAACAGACTGGTGTAATTATCCCTCCTTAGTTCTGGCTAAAGCATAAAAAATTACAATGAGGATGACAAAAGAAAGTTAAATGTTATTTTAAAGGAATTAGCTGTCTTCATGGAAAAAAACCAGACAGAGACACAGTTTTGTCTGTGCTGGTCATCACAAGAAGCCTCTCCAGCTTCCAGCTCAAAGCCTATTCTTTCTCAAAACAATGTAACTTTTGATCTACATTGATTCATAAGAGACCAACCCAACTCAGTGTAGAAAGCTGAAGGTGACCAATTTCTAAATGTGAATATGTAAAAAAAAAAACCAACCCACAAGTTTTTTCAAGACTGTTCTTGTGCTAATATTCATGAATGGTTAAAATATTTGCAAAGTACTCAGAATGTGTCAGATAAGGGCTTTTCTTAAGACAACATAACAAATATGGACACAGAAGGAGAAAAAAGCCTCCTCACCTGGATGATTCAGAAGGGTGTCAAGTTCTTCTTTGGCCACAACCATTCTTAATTTGTCACTGCTATCAATGACAAAAATAATGGCTTGGCCTTCTCTGCATAACATAAAAAGATCAAAGAGGCAAATTACAGGTTCTCAAACTTTGAATAAGAACAGGCTTCAGAAGAAACACCAAGAAAAAAGTCCAAACAAACCTGATTTTTCCTGTAATATTTGTCATTGTTATTTACCACTAACCTAACAATTCAGTCTAATTTCTGAAATTCAATCTTTTGGTAACATGCATCATTTTTTTAGACATTAGGTTGTTACTCACTCCTACAAGGTTCAAGCATCACACACCTTTTAGAAAAGCTTGATTTTACTACCCAGACTGAAAAATGAACTCAAAATGTAACCAACTGCTATTTTGACATTGTGGTCAGGCAGAAAAACCCCCATAAAGACAGATCTTTATAGAAATTCTGTATTTCCTGTACTAAAGTTTATTTAGAGAAAGGTCAAACACCTTTTTAGAAAAAAACTGTGTCCACAGCTAGGCATATGTAGGTTATTTTAACCTTTACATATCCGGCATAAACAGAATCTTTTTTTTCCCCAAATAACAGGTAAAAACTTTCAACTATTTCAAATCATTAGGACATTTTGCTGGTAGTTGTGACCACAGTCACAATATGCAACTACTCAACTCATTATTTCAGGATGTTACTGATTGTTTTATGACTTGATGTTCTATTTATTGAAACTTATTTTGAAAGCCAATTAAAGTCTCAGTAATTCATAATTCACTAGTTATAAACATCCACAGAAAGTATATTTACTTTATATTTTAATGGAATATTTACTTCTCCTTCACTTTACATTTCTCTGAGAGACCATGATGAATACATTCTTTAGCCTCCAGCACCATCTACCTTTGTATTTTGATAAGAAACAGTTCTACACCTAGAGGAAACCAGAAATAACCTGAGCAGCCCAAGACTGCATGAGGAGGCTCATTCTTTTCTGGTGTACAGAACCTTTAGTAAATAAAGCTTTGAATATTAACTGAAAATGCCTAGGCAATTTTCATGAGCACAGAGTATTTTACCAGAGGAATCAAGAGTACTGGCATGTATTTACCACCAAAAAATAACTTCACAAAGAAGTAACAGGGAAAAGGATACAACATGACTTTGGGATTATTTAAGATAAATGTGCTTAGAGGATGACCTAGAAGATACTTTCAAGCTAAATAGAAGTAAAGTCCAGACTTGAAGGACTCCAAGGCAACTACTTTGACACCTGCCCAGATTTAATTTCCTGCAAAATTAAATTTGCTTAACTTTATAAACTGAACAGCACATAATTATTTTATTAATATTTTTATTTAATTAATACCAATTATTGGTTTGATAGTATTCTTAGAAGTTAATCTTAAATATGTGCCTACTGGACTGGATCAGGACCAGAGGTGGATGCAAGTGCATATTTCACTGTCAGCATAACCTAAAAAACTCCCTTACTGTTACAGAGTTATTTTTAAGATGAAAAAGCCATTTATGCCCCACAAGGGATAAGTTGCTGCATTAAATACAGCAATCACAAAAATTATTTGCTTATGAAGCAGTCTGCTAGCATTTTGAGAGCAGCCTGAGGGCAGCAGTTACTGAAATGCAAATCTAACACACTTGAACAATGAAAATCTCCTAGCCAGATGTTTTCAATGCTAACACAATTTGCACAGGAAGGAGAGGAAGCATTAATCCTCAATAAAAAACCAATTTAAGCTCTACCACAACTGATATTAATATTTAATAAATATTATAATCTTCAGAATTTCTCCCTTCTATTTCTTCAAGCTACTTCTGCATGGTTTAGTGTTGTTCATGTTATCTAGATCAAGATCAGGCAGTACAGAATAGCAATGAGACAATGCAAATAAAGGTTAAGTTTCACTAAAAGCTCCAAAACCAGAAAATGGTGTCCATCAATCACCAAAAGGCAATACCAGAGCGTTATAAAGTACAGAGAATATCCTGTTTAGTAAATAATATTAGGAATGTTCATTCAGGTTCTTAGTTACACGTGCCTTATTCTCTGAGGTTCATTAATCTCATCTCTAAAAATCTCAGCCATCAGCCAATATCTTGCAGGTTTAAAGTCACTGCCTTACAGAAGAACTGAAGAATTGGAAACCTAACTCATCTTGAGCTTTCTTACAGGATTGGTTTTCATGTTTCAACATTTAAATCTCATCTCTAGTATGTTCCCCCAAGTTGTCCCTGAAAGCACAGAATAACAGCAGATAAAAATTTTCATTTGTGAGAACAATAAGTTTTATTTGTCTAGACTAAACCTTCTGTCAAACACCAGCTATAAGCCTTGTCTGAATAATTTTTAACCACTAGATATTAGCACACTTCTGTTTAAATAACCTACACAACAGTTAATATGAACAGCAATGCTTTAAAATAAATTATAGGCTTACTTGTAGTAGTGTTCCCAGAGGTCTCTGTATTTCCCTTGACCTGACATATCAAACACTGTGAAAGACAAACTGCAAAGAAAAGAAGTGCATGAGGCCCAGAAAAAAAGAACAAAACCCAAACTACCTCCATTTTCTTTGCTACCCTGACCAAAGAAAAAACCAGATCAATTTGAATCCGAATCAACTGAGAAATATTCCCAAAGGAACTCTGGTTGTACTATCTGCCTTCAACTGATCCTACTCAGTGTTGCAGGCTTATTATAGAAATAGTTCAAAATGGAAAATGTGTTTATTATCTGAATAAAAGAACAAAACCAATTATTTAAAGTTAAATCAAATGCAAAATAAGCTCCCATTCAGTCTCTCTCTCTATCATGCTGGTATCAAATAAATGAAATTCAGATGAACCATGACTTAAAATCCATGGCCTGTCTTAAATTCTGTCCCTAGACAGGTATAAAAGTATGCAAAATAAAAGGCTTAAAAAAAAAAAAAAAGATAAATTCCACCTTTAGGAAAAAAAGAATTTACATTTTGATAAAAACAAGTGAGTTCAGATGACCAAGCTACAAAGAGCAGCCTTGGCACTGTGAGATTTCACCCAAACACTACATACAGCAACTTACTGAACACGACAAAAAGTTCTCATCTGCTCCTGAAATGTTGAGAATTCAGAATTAGGCTCTCCTTTTTTGGGTAGCCCCAAGTGGAGGCCACACCAAAATAATGATGTTAGGAAAAGGAAGATCTCCAGACATCCTTTCCACTCTATGTCCAGACACAGAGTTGTGGGTTTGTCAGCTTGTAGAGTTTGAGGTTTTGGGTGGATTTTTTAGGGGTTGTTTGGGTTTTTTTAAATCATTCTACACAGTGTATTTACAGATAATCATCTATCCTACTCCAGGATCAGAATAAAAAAAGCAATATAAATTAATTTACATTCTCACACAGGAAGTCCCAAACTTGTCTGATGTACTTCATTGAGACAGAGCTCAGTTGTGGAAGCTCTTAGAGAAATATGAAACCTCTCAGTCTCACATTTCAGCTCAAGGCAAAAGCAATTTTCTGAGCTCAAGGAATAAACAATTTTCTTGCAGATTTCCCTCCCAGTGAGGCTACACTGATTGGTTTGAAGACTAACTGCACACACCAAAAAAATCCAGTAAAGGCTACAGACAGGCTATGATGCTGGCTCCTTGAAATATCCTGGTGTCCCGACATCCTTAATCTAAATCTTAGTCTTCATTCAACTAATGACTTATTACTCTGTTTCCTGGCCTTTGCTCCTGCCACCTTCACATTGCTAATGCTGCGGCCATCCTTTTGCATTTAATGAGATTACACTGCAATCTGTTCAGAGTACCTCCAGTGAGAGTGCTTAATTTGGGTGACCAGATTGAGAGTGGAATACAGGCTGCCACCTCAGCAGCTGCCTCTCCTCCAGTCTGTAACAGTGCCCTATTCTGAAACTCAACAGACAGGGATCACATGTTGATACATGCCACTGCAAAAAAACTAAAAATTTTTTTTTTTAAAAATTTCAATAGTTTTATAGCAGCACAAAACACACATGATATTCTAACATGCTCAGTCCTGGATCATGATTAGGTCTTGTGGGTACTACATTGTAACAAACTGCAATGTCATGTCATTACACCACCACACATGACACTCAGTTACAAACCCACCAAAAGAGATAATTAAGTCCAACTATTGTATAATAATCACTGCTGCTAATGAAGAAAGAAAGTACTACCTTGAAGTTTTGAATTTCTCTATACTGAATCCTATTGTTGGAACGATGTCCTGAGTTTGAGCCTTTGAAGGAAAGAAAGCACAGATTTTACAATCAAATTAGAAAATGCCAACACTGAAATACATTTGAAACATGAATACATTACAGATCTAATTTTGCCCCAAACTGTGCAATATTAAAAAAGTTCCCAGAAAAGTAAAGTAATTCAGAATCAAGGGTTTGGTATTTTCTGGGGAATAGAGTGAACACTTTTGGAAGTGCCAGAACACAAAGCATTACTAAGAGATCTGTCTGGTTACTGATTTACTACTGAGCTGGCCAAGGAACCCATCAGCCAAGCTGGAAAAGAATAGCTCCTCTAAGAAAGGTCACATCCCACAGATTACAGAGCTGTCTGAGAAAGTGACATGCAATCCTTGCACAGACTCCCAGAGCCCCTTATTCCAAACACCATCCATAGGCAGATCCAGCAGAAATAACTGCAGACAGTTGGGAAAACATGTGGATTTGCCAGGCCCCAATATATTGCTCCTGGGGCAAAGAAGCAGTTCTTAAGAAGACTGGGTTGAGCCAGAGCTCAAAATCACCTGTCCAGTGAACTTACTAAAAATAACCTGTTTTATTAACTTTGGTCTAATGACATTTGTTGCATGCTAGACTGTTTGGCATGTCTTGCAAGGGTAGGACTTACACAAGTTGGATGCAAAGTTATCCTCCTATAAATTCTCATTACAATTTTTTTTTTTTTTTTAATTTTACTCGTGTAATTCCCCTGAGAGCTTCTCTAATGCCCATTATTGTGACAAATCTCCAAGTCTGTGTTCAACTCCAGTTAGGAATCCTTTACTACTCAAGGCATGACATTAAAACCCTCTACAAAAAAGGTCTCAGTAATTGCATAAAGATACAATTTGCCTGGTACAAATTGTAGCCTTTCTCCCAAACAACTGGCAGCAGACAGCAAGCAGTTTATAGTCTTTGTTTATAAATCTACTCAATTTTCAGTGGAAGAATAATAGCCAGGAATGGAAGAGTAGCAAACTCTTCACTATGTCACACTTTTTAAACAATGTCCAGTGAACTCATCAGGTAAAATTAAATAAAATTATTATTATTAATAATAATAAAGCTGTGTCCTGATACTAAATAACAGAAATCAGTGTCCCAGATGCACACAACCTTTGCACAACCTTTGGCCTTGAACATGCCTACCAAAATTCATCTATTTCTAGTCCACAAACATATCTAGAAAAAAGGTAATCCTACTTTCAGAATATTAGGCATTCCTAGTGGCCTCAAACACTTTTCACTGGATGAATGAACTGCAAATGTTAATGCTACTTATTTTGAAAATTATTCTGCTTTAAAAGCAGTGAAGTCACCCTTAACTGTGCATCTTCACATTATTACTTATTTCATTACTTCTTATGCACTTACTATTTTTCAGGAAGACATTAAAATGAACATGACAAGTTGTTGCACAATTGTATTAAATGGACTAAATGTTCAACATCACTTGTAACTGCAATCCTGTGGCAATTATTTAAGTGATTTAAGTGACTGTTTCAGATCCTGATTTCAGCCATCATAAACTCTTCCTCGTTGGAAGAGTTTATCAAAAGTGTGTCACAGTAACAGTAGGGTTTTTTTTGGAAAATAACGTGCATTTGAATGCTTATCCTTAGTTTTAGTTAGTTGGAAAATCTTACAATATATTTGTTCCACTGTGCTAAATCACAAGCTCTTCACATCTTTTCCACGGGCACAGTACAACAGCATGCAAACCCAGACCAAACAAACACCCAGCAGTGAACCAAGCAGCCTACTTACATTTGAAGGTTTAAGTTTCTTGGTGATGGTTGTTTTACTTACATTTGAAGGTTTAAGTTTATTGATGATGGTTGTTTTACTTACATTTGAAGGTTTGAGTTTATTGATGATGGTTGTTTTGCCGCTGTTGTCCAAGCCAAGGCACAAGACGTGAACCTCCTTTTTCTTCAGCCCAAGCCATCCTGCCAGCTTGTCAAACAATCCCATGGCTGTGGCTGGAAATCCCAGGGATCACCTGCTGTTCAGGGAATCAGAGCTGTTGGAAAAGTGCTACATGCAGGGCAGCGCTGGCACCGAGGGTGGGCATGGGGCTGAGCAGCCCCACACCGGGGAGAGGACCCCACACAAACACTGTCCCGGGGGCTGGCCCTGCACAAAGCACATGCAGGGTAAGCTGATTACAGCCAGGAGGCCTCGATACCAAAGCAGACAGGCTGTTTATAGCCCTCTCTCTATCACACAATGCCCTGGATTGGCCCGGCAGAAAATGCTGCCGTGGTTCTGAGCAGCCCAAACAGGGGCAGAGCTGCAGCCCCACCGAACTCAGCAAAACAAAAGGAGGGCCATGATCTTTAGCTCCAATTGTCAGCAGTCCACCAGTCGGACAATAAAACATCATTTTCCTTCTTCAGCACCTGCCACATAATTAACTGAACCCTGCATTAAATAAAGCACTCTGTTGATTCAATTCAAACTCTAATTCTAACAGGTTTTGTCAATATTGACACGTATGAATTAGGAACTCTTCATTCACCACAAACAGAAGCTGATTAAAATAGATCTCGCAGACACCAAAACATTCCCACACGTCAGGGAGATGCCAGATCTCTGCTGCTGCCCAGACTCTGGCTGCAGTTACCTGGCAGTGGCACATTCAAAGGAGCTTACACCACGTGTTCCCCTGCAATACCTGGCTAAACACAAAGAGGATAACCCTTGTCTGTCCTGAATGAATTCCACTAGAAATAATTTCAGCTATCACACAACTGAAACCTTTGAGATGCCTTGAATAATAAAGTATTTAATTCATGTCAGAGGATTTCTGGAGTGGTGAAGGCTGCTTTTTTTCATAATAAATTAAAATCACACAGCAGAGGACAATTCAGGTTGCAAGCTTAACTACCCCAGGAAATCATAGCAGGAGGGGGAAAAGGTAAAAAACCCACCAGTAACAAATCTTTGATCACACTTTTTCACTAACTGATTACAAAATGATGGTTAACTGCTTTTTAATAATTTTAAAAATTTGCATTTAATAAAGTCACATAAGTAATCATTCTGGCTAAAGGATGATTTTTCCTTTTTGAAAACAGATCTTTTTTTTGAGCTTTATCTGGTGCATTTTGATTCAGGCCTAGTTGTGGTCTACATAACAGCTACACAGAGTTATTAACAAGTTAAAAAAACCCCCACCATTAGTTATAGCATGTCTCTCATTCTAACTCCCTTTCTTTTATGCCCCACTCCTTTTCTAATCCATATATACAATTCAGAGAACAGATTAAAGCTGTTTGTTATCAAATTAACCTGACAACACCCTGCTCCAAGACACATAACTTTCTTATCCAAACAAGAGCTCCATCTATATATTCCAGATGAAAGGGTCAAAAAATACATTGTAGGCGCTCCTAAAATGAAACAAGAGGAAATGAGAGCCCTTAAAAATACTTCTAGGGCTTCACTTTTAAATCCAAAACCCTAAATACACAACAGTTCCCAGCAGCATTTTAATTAGAGTCAAGTTTTTCTAGCAAATTTTCCTACCAGTTGGCACAGTCATTATTTAAAAACACAGTGAGAGAGAAATAAACCCTTGACTTCTTGTCCTGCCCCTATTTTCATGTTTTTTTTTCTCATCTGTGAAGAGTTACAGCAGTTACAGCTGGCACAGGTGCCTTTTTTCCTTCTCCTTTTTGCCAGCTGATATTTTGCTTGCAATGCTATACAACATGCATCAGACACCTCTGAAAATTATTTAAGCCAGGGCCTGGTCCGGGAGGTTAACAGCAAACTCTATAAGCTTTTTTCTTAAGAAAGGATGTTCTTTCATGTCTGACCTTTGTCTGTTTTCAAGCCTAATCAACAACAAAGGAGATTTATTCCATGAAATAGAGAGCAGCCAACAAACAAGCTCTAAGTGGTGTCCAGGTGTTGGAAAGCCAAATTAACTTTTTAGGTAGTAGAACTGCCTTGTTTAGGTTTAGGGCTGGATGCATTTCATTGGTCTGAGAGCCAAAAAAAGGGAAAGAATGAGCATAAGGACTAATTAGCATGGGAAGGGAGAGAATCATTAGCCAACAGAAGACAGGATACTAATTAATAAGAGAACTAGACGGCTTGCAGTCAGTGATCGTTAATGCCCTTGTTTGCTAAAGCGTACAAACAGTGAAAAGCTCTGGTAGCGGCCGGGCTGGCTTGGTGGATTTGCCTCCCAGCGTCCCTTTCTGCGCAGAACCAGAAATAAATCAAATACCTCGGCTGTGTGCGTGGCTCGGCCTCTGGCACACTGGGAGCAAGGCCCTGATTCGGGACAACGCCTGGCTGCTCGGGACCGCGGCTATTTTTTTCGGCCTTCCCTCCCTCCCGTCGGCACCGCAAGGCCTCCAGCCGCCCGGGCAGCCGGCAGCGGCTCCCTTCTCCCAGGCCAGGACAGCGTCTCCTCTCCCAGAGCGGCACAGGGTCCCCCCGGGAAGGGAAGGGCGGCAGCGGGTCCCCCCTCCCCGGGCGCGGCNAAGTGCCTGGATAAATCCTCTTGAGGATTGCGATCAGCACAGAAGGAAACCCCTAAGTAAGAACGGCCACCCGAGGTGTTGACAGCACCTCCCGTTCCCAAGCCGGCGCTTCGGCGGAGTAGGGAAAATCTCAAAATCTCAATCCACGCGTCACTAGGGCTTTGGGAGGAAGGCAGCCTGTCCAGGCTAGGCACAGAGGCTGCAAATACACTTCGGATTATTATTTTTTTTTTTTTTTTCTGCGTAGCACAGTCCCGTCGGATTGGTTCAAGGTCTGCTCCTTGAAGGTTCCGACTAAAAGATGATATTGCCTTGCAGTGGCATTATGAGCCACTAAAGGAAAAGGCAGGTAGCATTTATCCCACAGCGAAACTCTGTGGTGAAGCACTTTCTAAAAGCTAATCAAGTTGAGAGGTGTATATATATGATAGAGGAGGGTGTTTCTATTTGAAATCAGTCCATATCTGAGGAAGAGTTCCAAATTCAGTGGAGAACACAGAATGGCAAAGGCATTTCTGCAACCAGATCGAAAATGAAATATTCATTCTCCATTATGTATATACACTGTGTTAAACCTGACAGTCCTTGGGGAGAAAGCTCTTCACATGTAAAATAAGCAGGATGGAAAGGACTGTGGGCATCTGACACTCATTTTCTATTACTCTACAGCTGCTTCTGTTCAGTCTTGCATTGCATGCATGTGATTTTATGCAATGAAAGGCTCATTATAACTGTAAGCTTTTTGAGATGGGGTCTGGTTGTTGCCTATGGCATTCGCTTCTTTGTTGGCATTATTTACATAATATGATCAGTTTGTCAGTGAAAGCTTTGACAAATACTAGAGAAGTTGCATGGCTCAGTGAATCACCATGAGGAGGCTGAACAGTACTGCAGAATCTTAATAGCACATTAAAAGCCATTTAAAATTCAGATTCACAGTGTTTCCCAAGGAGAGAGCACGGCTGTTTGCAGCTTTTAATGTGCAGGTTTTTTTCCCTGACACTGTGAGCTGTGTGTGATTTTTGAGCATAAATGCTCAGTGGTAAGCACAGAAGAGCATTTTTCAGCTGAAGGAAACACCACCTCCCCAAAGCATCTCAAGTGTTGGAGGGTATTGCTGGTCCATCTTTATTAGTACACCAGCCTGTGTTAAGCAGCTGGGTTTTTTCTTCTTGCATGATCATGTATGACAGGCTTCACTGTGGATCATTATATTAGTAACTTAAGGCAAATCAAACACCATTAACTCAAAAGTAACCACCAGTACTGTAACTTTTATTTGCTAATAAATATCTTCATAAACAGGCTTACCCCATCTGTAAGACCTGATAATGCCTCTTAGGAAATCATAGAAAAATAAAATACAATAATAATCAATAACTTGTACTTTGTACAAAAATCTCCTTATGTTGCTCAGCAGGTAGTTTTGCCAAACCCCATATTCTTTCTGCAAAGAGATGGCATATGTGATGCAATTCACCTTAAAAACACTCTAATGTTGAGAGCTGAGCATTCTATTACACTATTAACTTGTAGGCATGCCAGCACATGAAAATTTACATGAAACATCATAGTATCATAGGAATAGAACCATAAGAATAAAGAAAAGAAGATAACACCACTTCTCAGTAAATAATAACAACTTCACGTCTAATGCAAATTCCCCTTGGGACTGCAAATCAGTAGGGTAAGCTTTTCATTCCATAGATATCCCTACAGCACCGTCATAAACAGGCAGAAAGAAAATGCAGTGGGACGTGTATGGGAGACAGATTAGGTGAAGAAAAGGAGTTCTGAGAAGTGAAGCAGTCCCAGGGGGAAGCATTGACACTGGCTGTGCAATGTTCAGTCTCCCAGTGCCACAGGAGCTCAGCCCCATGGAGGTGGGAGCCTGAGCCTCTGCTACTGCAGCACCTGCTGGGAGGGGAGTCTTGCAGACTGAGCCACAGGGAGTTGTCATTATTCAAATACCTCTTGATTAAAGAAGCAATGGCAAAACAAACCTTTGCAGGGGTCTTGAAAGAAAAGGTATGTTTCAGACTACTGTTAAGGATATGAGATCTGTGCTGAGGCCATGGTTTGATTTTGTAAAATAAATCGCGAGTATTATGATTATACCATTGCTTTTGAAGCCATCTACCTCTGAAGTTTTGACATGGCTGCTTAAATATATAATCTAAAGTGTCTGTCTCAAATATTTATTCATATATACACATACATTGATACATTTTATGGCTATGCTAGAACAGCAAACTATGAAGAGCAGTCATATTTAGTTTTGTACAGTCTAATTTCACAGAAGAGACAGAGATTAAAACCCCTTTTAATTCAGATACATTTAAAACCAACACACAGAAATAGATAGAGGCTATCCTGAGAAAACATACCAACCACTTATCTTTCAAAAGTAAATCAAAGCTAATGTTTGGAAGGTAGTAAAATATTCTTTTTGTTTTTTTTTTCTGAAAGTCAAAGTGATTTATTTTTAGAAAAAAAGTGATGACAAAATTAAAACTGTTAATTTCAACTGGACCAATGAATGTTGCTTTGCTAGAAAACAAACTATTGCCTTTCAGTAAACAGGGTTTCACATGATCTTTTAAAGATTTTTTTTTTTCTTGCTAAACTGCAGGCACAATCCTGAGAAGTGCAGAGAAGCTCCCGAAGTCAGTAGGATTTATACCACACCAGAGAAGAATGAGCCCTTTTTATGTCTCTGGGTTTTCAGTCACGGCAGTGCTGTGTGTGATGTAACTGATACCACCAGAGAATGCTGATATTGGCCTCAACAGAAGCAGATGGAAGGCTCTAGGTAAGAGCAACAAACACTGAATGCTGTCACAAGAGTTAACAAAGAAACAGCTTTTCCCACTTTTAGTGTGAAACAGACCTCTTAACCTTACTTAGAAAAGTTGGGAGAAGAAATTGCTGCAGAAGAAATGGCAGTAAAAATGCTACACTGCCAATTCAAAGCTCACTGTTTCTTGGGCAGAGGCAGATAGGGAATCACAGCCATTAAGCTGTAAAATGCTTACAGTTTTTCTTATTAGGAATCTTGGAGTGGGATGGTTTTCTTCAGATAGGGAATAAGTGAAAGAATCCAATAAATAGAACCACTAGGAGGGCATTTCTTATTTTATTTGCTATTGTGCCATTCATTAACTGACAAATCTGAAAACACTCACTGCAGTGCACCAGGAGTATGAAGCAGCTTGTTCAAAGAGGCAAATCATCAGCCAAACTTGTATTATGAAAGGGAGATCATATTGCATCCTGATTTATGTTTAGAAAAGAAGAAAGATAGGAAAGTCCTATTTGTTTTGGAGGTTCTGTTTGTTTGATGGGGCTGGTGGTTTCATCCTGAATCTAAATCCAGAAGTTTGGGAAATTATGTGGGGGAGAAAAACCCAACCAACCCAGCCCACTTCTGCTTGATCCCCTATTAGATGTGTAGGTCATTTAGGTTACTAATTCCAATGTCAGAGTTGACCACCCATTCCAGAGAATAAAAGAAACACTGCAGCACCCAACTTTGTACCTTGCATTTTACCTTTTCCATGTTGAAGGTAACCACAGCCTACTTGATCACATCCCTGAGGCAGCAGCCTTGTCTTTTAGGCTCAGTGCACTCTCTTCTCCCCATTAAATGAGGCCATCTGTTCCAGGAAAATCTGTAGAAACATTTCGTTCAAAACCTGCTTCACTCACTTGTCCTTTTCTTATGAGCACAACTGACTTTGGATCATGCCCTGAGGGACCAACCTACATCTCAACCTGAAATGCTTCAACAGAGCAATTAAAACTAGCAAAAACTTTTAGCAATCCATTTGAATAACAAGACAGCTCATGTCCCAATAAGTGCTGGTTCTCTAACAAAAAATTACCCCTGGCAGTAGTGGGGTGCAGGAAAGGAGAGTCTGTTTGCAGAGCTGAAGCCTACCTACAGAATATATGGACACTGGGCTTCATCCCACTGCCATGGAAGTCAGCAACAAACTCCCATGAATTCAGATCACAGCAAGACTATTGCCTGTTGACACAGAAACTTTAAATTCCTCACAGTCACATCACTCTCCCAGGAATTTTAATCAAGATGTTCATTAAAGTCATTCAGCAGGACTTGGAAATACCAGGTGTTTTAGAGCAGAACTTGCCCAAGACAAAAATGGAACTTCCCAAATTGACAATTAGTGACTAAAATAATCTACAGATTTGGAACACTGGCTGCACTTTGTCTTTTTCAGCTAATCCTATTGTACACAGACTGTGATGGTAAGTTATACAGCTCAGACCACACAGCTTCTTAAAGGGAAAAAAAAATAATCCTATTATGCCTTTCCTTTTTCCTCTTAATAATTTTCAGTTAAAAACCAGTCTGAATGAGAGAAAACTGAAAACTCGGTTTCTAAGCCAATATTAACTGGAGACTTCTACTTTTTACTGTTTATTTAGGTTCCTCTCAGGAAAGTCAGTATGTAGCTAAAAGAACAATTAGTCATTCAGAATTCCATCTGCTGGACATTCTAATATAAGTTATGACAACTGTACCTGTTTTTTTGTCCTGGGCTGGATCCCAAATGATCAGAAAAGAATTTTTTTTTCTTTGTATCACTCAAGAGCATTATGTGGTGATGATACTATAAAAATAGTCCCTAGATTGTTTCATTGGGCACTTTTTCATCATCCACAACCAGAAATGAATATTTGTGTTCCAAAGCACATTTCTCCCAAACCTGATTTTCCAGATTCTAGATTCAAGGTTACTTTCTCTTGAGTCCCTTGACATCCCATAGTTCAGAATGCAAAGACCTGGATTTCTCTTTGATTTGTGGATTTTCAGTCTCAGGGTTTTGGCTTCCCTACTACTCAACATACATGCTGCTGCTGACCAGTTCTTCACTGAATTGTCAGAAACAAAGAGGTGTTAGTATAATAAGGCAAAAGAAGTTATCTCATGCTGTCTTACAGATATTTTACAGGGATTTTGACTTTTGATTATGCCTAACTCTAGTCTTATATAAAGTCCCATTTCAAATCAAGCTTTTTTATGAATTAAGCTGCACAAACTCAGAATTGTTTACAGATTCAGGAGTTTCTGAGGTGGCACTGAGATGTGTGCAGAACAAGTTCTCAGATAGATACAGGTAAAATTTTTGGACAGGAACAAAGTAGAACAGATGTGAAAACTTTAAATTACTTTGAGACTGATCTTTTTAATTCTACTTTTTTCCCCTATATCTTCACTGTAAGAACTTGGCATTTTTTGTTCCAGTTTAATTATTCAGGTATGAAAAGATCAGATAATATGCTAAACCTTTCTGGAAGAGATAGGTACTTGGGAAATCTCTTGCAGGAAAGGAAAGTAAGATATACTCATGCAGGATATTTAAAAAAAATATACACATACAGATTTCACTGAACTTGTGTTACATTATTTCACATATAAAATATGGAAATATGCTTTAATCCATTTTTTTAACCTTAGGCTTTTCATTGTTGTTGGTTTTCCCTTCTAAAATTCAGCGTATCTTTTTACACTATATGTTGTCATATCTTTACTCACATTCCCCCTTGAAAATAATTTATATATTCTGTAAACATCTTTGGTGGTTTCAGCAGAGGAACTGAAAACTCTCTATAGCATGGACTCCATCTTCCTATTTTTGCTGGCTCATGGGCACCTTTCTTCCCCTTCGGGATCACTAATTTGTACAGTAATTAGCTGAATGGAAGAGAATCAGCAGGAAGGGGTTGGGTGAGGTGGCAGCAGAAGGGTGAGGAGGCAGATTTCTCTGAGCCAGTTTGAAAATGTTTTTTCTACCAGTGGAGGAAAAGAAAGGCTGTCCATTTCCAGCTAACAAGCCAAGGAATTTTGGGAAGAACTATACTCACACAGTGCATGCCACTAAAAATTTTTAAAAGCCAATGGAGCAAATAAACCCCATTAGTGTTGTTGGTAATTAATTCTGTAGGTTTGAAAAATCTGATATTACGATATACATTCTATTTACAATTCCTTATGTACATATAGACAAATATTTTATAACCACAACATGTTCACCATATCCTGGTCCATAATCTGAGGACTTATATACAACACTCATGGATGAGCAGTGTGCACTACTAAATACAGGATGTGATGGTAGAAAATTTTGTCAGCTGTAAGCACCTGGCACTGTCTTATGCAACTCATGGGTTTTTGTTAGAGCTCCTTGGCACAGTATGAACAGTTCTTCCCTTTTTACCTTATTGTAGGTTTTAGGGAGTTTTTTTTTTCCTTTTCAGAGCTGATTCAGTTGTCTCCCAGGAGATTTCAAGATCATGTCCTACTAAGAGTCAGCCCAGCCCAACACATCCTTCCCTCACTCTCAAAAAATAATTATAGTACTATTATAAAAAAGAAATGATCTTTGCCATTTATTCAGGAAAGACTCATTACAATTGGTGAACAAGGGTATTCTGGAAGAAAACTGTTTAACGGAATACAGAGTTCTTCAACCATGTGCAAATGCCACAAGTGTCTCTATTTTTAGTCCTTTTCCTGGAACATGCAATGGAAGACAGACTTTTCATTATGATTTTAACTAAAGAAATATTGGATTGGATTAGAGGCAAGTCTTGCTTTCCACTCTTTGAAGGAATATTCCAAGACAGAGTGAGCCCATGACAGGATAGTTGCAGGTACCCCGTGTTGGTAAGAGAATTCTGAGCTGCCAGAATGTGTCCCACAGAACCATTCCATCAGCTGAGGTAAAACAGGTCAATAAATGCTGCAGTTTACAACAGGGCCAGCTGGAAATGAGGAACTGCTCTTCTATACAAGGTCAAGAATGTTCTGTGCTGCTTTACCTTGGTGGCTGATGTGGTCCCATGGGGTTATTCTGACATGGAAATTGCTGTGGGTAATGCAGTCTCAACTAGGCACCTCCACAGTCCCAGCTGTTCCTCATGGTAAATCTCAGCTGATTCTGGTTAAAGGAGGTCTGTGTCTTACTTATGACCCATCTTTGGATCCTTTAGGAATCTGCATTGAAAAAGAAATTAATGAAGCCCTGTTTTAGGCTCATCATATAAAAAATGGCAAATGAATAGTGAGTCTGAAGTGATGGAAAAATCAAAGTACTGCAGTCTATGAGTTCTGTGTCAGAATAATCCAAGTAATACCTAATACATTATTGGACACAATGTTTGGCCAGAACAACTAATTTATTTGAATTTATTGTTGAGTGCAGCATTTGCAAGTAAAGGATTGCTTTATGCTGTCTGATGTCCTGAAGCATGGCATGTTTCTAAGCTTTCATTGGACAGACACTGGATTTAAGTTCATGGGAAACAAAAAGGGTAAATTTTGTTAGAGAAAACAAATGATGTGGCTCAGTTCTCTTCCTTTCACCTCATGGCATCTTGTTGTTTCTCAGTAATTCCAATGTGCAAACACCTCATGAGTAAATTCTACTAAACCTTCTGCTGTGCCTTGTTCAGTTTTAACACCATGAACATCACGAACAAGACTCTCTCTGTTCCACAGGTTCAGCCAAACCACTGGGTACAATTAAGGCATGAGATTCATCTGACCAAGGACAGATGCCTGAATGGATGAGCTATCACTGAATGCAGAGAAACAGGTAAGAATTATTTCTTTATGACATCCACATTATAACACCTTTTTTTTTTTTTTGTTGCTTGCTTATCGCACACACTTTATTTTGTGAACTTTCAGTGGGTACTTTTAGTCATAAAGTACTCTGTAATTCTGGGCCAGATTCTCAAAACCAGCCAATTAAATTTGCTTAAATTTGTGTCAAATTTAAACTCCAGCCGCACACTGCAATATGCAGGATAATTAGAGCTAAGAATTTCCTGTAACAAAGAGGTTACTCTAATTTCACATATACATTTGTGGCCTGTACAGGATTAAGCTCACGTTTGAAAAATAACACCTGTTCGGGTTGTTTTTCATTTTGTTTTTAAATTTAAAAAATATGAAAAAAATCCCCAAACTAAAGCAAGAATAGACTAGGAGATCAGCACAAGAACAAATAAAATATTTCCAAAAATGGGGAAAATGTAAATTTCCTCAACTATTAGAAAAGTGTCATACTGCACCACAACAGCAACAACAGAAAAACAAGCTGTATGAACCCACAAAATCCTGGGTTTACAATGTTATTAACAAATGTGCTCACTCAAAGAATCCCTTGTTCTTTCCTTTCTGGTCACCCAAACTCTTGTTTATATAAAAAATATATCTGATTCATAAATGTTTTACTTTAGTTATAATTTTTTCTATTGAAAAAATATTTTCACTAGTGTGATAAATTTAGAAATTAATTTTCATGAAATATTTCCAGGTTGTGTGCATGTAACAATGTCAATTCTGCATTCTCACTACCAGGAAAGAAAAAACTGGCAGAAGACAATCTCAAAGTGCACATACATGGTTTGGGTCAGCTATAAATGATTTTGAAACCCCATTAACAAATAACAGACTCATACCTCCTCAGAAAAGGATTTCATTGTGACAGAGGCTCATTGCACAGATGTCCTGTTGTTGGCCATGGAAGGAACAATAGGCAAGATGGAAAATAAAATGATGAAGCAAAATCCACTTTTGAATTACTCAGTGGTGTGTTAGCATTTTTAGAGAGGCTTCAGGTAAGTGTGGTTTTCTTTCTGTAAGAGCACCTCTACCAAAAACTTATTCAGATGTGGAATTCAGGCAGAATTTTTCAACTGACAGTCACAGAAAAGAACAGATGGTTTTTTCCCCACTGAAGGGCTGTGATCCTGCAAAACTCACATCCTTGTGCCAGACTGATGAGTTCAGTGGGAATACTCCTGCTGACAAAATTACCTTTGGAGCTACAATAGGACTGAAGCTGCCCTTCTTTAAACAAGCTCATCAAATTGGCACTGTAGAACACCAGTGACTCCTGGTCTTTAGAAAACTTGCTCCTCAGTTACATCTGCCCTTTTTTTTTTTTAAATGAAAGGAAGATTTACTTAGAGTGTTACTGTTATCTCACCTAAATTAATGCAATTATTCCAACATAAATTGACAGCAGTGAATCAGGCCTTGTGTGTCTTACTCTGTGATCTGGTTGGAAGCATAATCTTTTCTGAGTTGCTTTTTTGATTTTCATTCTTTATCACTGATATACAATGGCAGTCTTTTCCAAGACTTAGGAAATACCTTGTGATTTACAAACTGTAAAATGAAGCAGTAAATACCATTATGATTACACAAAGCAGTTAGTTCCTTTTGATATACACATAGATTATACTAATCACCCAAATGCACGTTTTAACAGAAGAGCTGTAATGCTTGAGCATGTTGGAATGCCAGGGAACTCAAAAAACACCCTCCAGAGGACACAGGAATGAAGAGAAGCATCTGTACAAGGTTACATGTGACATGCATTGCAGATCTGTGGGGTTCCCACAGCACGTGGCCATGCCCCTGTGCCCAGGAGTGCATATCCCATGCAAAAGTTTGGAAATGCAGCCCACTACATCTGTGTCTGTTGTCTGAATAAAACATGGAAGCTGGAAGTCTTAGAGAGGTACAAATATTATGTTAGGCCTTTGCTGACGTTTTCTTGCATGTAAATATGGCTATTGAAGGGTTCTAAAGGTAATACCTTATGTCCTTTAGGGATCTGTACTAAATGAAGATCTGGCCTGGAATGACCAGAGCTCCATTTCAGCAGAGTTTGCTTTTCAACTTCTAAAAGCAGTTAGAAGTAGACTCAAGGCAACATCTTACCACACTGCTGTCCTGCATCTCCTTTTCTGTCTTTGTGTAAGGTCACTGCATCCTGCAGCCTGTAACTTCCAGCAGCAGTGGGGCTGTAGGGCTGCCCTAGGGCTATCCCTAGGAGGAGGATATGGCTGGCCTGCTCCCATGGGAATAACAAAATCACCCCAGCCATGGCTGGCCCTCTGAGCTCTGCTGCTGCTGCTGGAGATGATTCCCTACCCAACAGCAGAGACCTGCATGTTTGAAACAGAAAGCTTTTCTGAAATCTGTGTGCCACAACAGAGCTGACAACCTTGTTTCACATGTGGTCATAGGAACGCTACAACCAATTTTCCAGTAGTAGAAGCAAATGCTGAGTATTACATTAAAAAAAAAAAACAAAACAAACCAAGGTTGTAGGGTGGTGAGGAATCCCAAGGGTAAACAAGTTTTCCAACCTAATCTAAAATTTAAAGCATAAAAAGTGCCGAGTGCTAAAGTAATTGAAAATCAAGAACCTTCCTTAAGATTTCAAACAGGTTACTCTCACTATGCTTCCAATTATTCACACAATGAAAACTCGCTACATAAAATCATCAGTCATTTCTGCAAACAATACTAATGTTTTGAGGCACCAGCTTACCAGCATTCAAACAATTAGGAAGTAATGTAATGATAAGACACATACATTTGGATTAATTAAGAGATAAAATAAATATTTATGTTAAATTTCTTTTTTGATTGCACATTTGGTGTTGGAAGTTACATGGTCACAGAACATGAAAGAAGTCAAATACTTTTTGATCTACCAGCAAATTCTAAATACATCGATAAAGAAGCCACACCAGGCCAAATAGATTACTACTTTCAAGTAAGTCCATGAAAATTTCCCAAATACTGTTATACAAAGTTACACTTCCATGCTGAGTTGTTCATCAATGTGTAGCAAGAGTCTTGCAGTAGGCCAGGATTTTATTGGCAGAGAACTGGTGGAGGAGCTGTGCAGTGTGATTAAAAATTCCCATTTGGAAGCATTAACATAGAAGTACTTGAATAGTCTGAACTGGAGACTGCAGTTCTTGAAGTTGGGAAGAGCAGGAGGGAAGAATGAGAATATTTTTCCATTTTAGAAATGTTGAGGCACAAAACACAGTTGCTTCTATTACTTTCATACATGAAATCCTTTCTCCTGTATGTGCATCATGTGTAACCGCAAAGTCTGTAAACTGCTGACTATTCGTCTCTGGTGTCCAATGAGTGCAACTCCAATTCTTCTAATGTCACTGCAAGATAAAAAGTTTCATCTGGGATGCAAATCTAATAAAGCCTCTGGTGCACAAAAGAATATAATTATATGATGACTTCTTCTCCAGGACTCCAGGACAGTTTACCTTCCTGACCACAGCATATAAGAAAGCTGCAGATGTTCAATTTTTCTGCATCTGTCAATTTCAATTTTTTAAAAAACAGTCATTTAAGAAATAGAATATAATAAAAATATTACTATATTCTATTTAATAGAATATTAAATAGAGAACTGAGGCTTTTGTGATACTAATGGTCAATTAATCTTTCCAAATCTCAATGACTAATCAGAGTTCTAATGGCCCGTTGTTAGTAATGTGATTGCAGCAACCATTTCCCACTCATACTTGAAAAGGATTGGGGCTTATAAACACTCAGTATTGCAGTTCTGAGGCAGAAATAACAGAGGTTGTGCTTCTGATGACTTGGGGAATGGTAGCGAGGTAGTGGGAGATGGTCTAAAGATCAAATTAGCCATGAATCTTCCAGACTGACCCTGATTTCCCTCCTAGTTTCCCTTCATCTCATCTAGCCCTGCACCCCAGAGTGGGTAGTTCTTGTCACTTGCAGGGCTCAACTCCTTGGCAGGAATGAAGTCAACAGCCACCAGAGTTCAGCACAATCCACCAACTTTGTTTTTCTATAAACACCCCCAGCTGCAAGATCTGAGACAGATCACAGAGGCGCTGAGGACAGGAAACTTCGGATATGCCAGATTTGTCAATTATGCAAATGCCACACTGGGACATACAGAGATATTGCCTGTTAATCCTCAAAAACTGTATGATACAAGCAGTAAAAGAGCTCATGGGGTAAGGCATGACCTTCATGAGTTTCAGATGTGCAGTTCCAGATATCTGCCGCTGTATCCTCCAGCTGAGGAACCACTGGAGAGCTCACAAATATTATGTGTTTAGGCTTATCATTGTGGGGCATGATACACAGCACTTGAGGTCAGCAAAAACACTGAGCATCTGAGAAGCTAAAAGGAGTCACTGTAAAGAATGAAGCTTTGCAGTGGAGAGTGGTCTTAGAAATGCAAGACCGATGCTTAGCATTTATCAAGGAAGGCCTGATAAGGCACAGGAAGAAGCCAGCAGGTCTTGTGTAACACAAATGATTTGAAGAGAGAGGGAATTTAAAGAAAGTAGAAAGGATGATAACCTTAGATTAGCTGTAAAAGCACAGTAAGGCAGACTAAAAAGGAACTTGAGGAACAAACAGAGAAAAAATCCCAACAAGTAAGATAGAAAAAATAAAACTTATAATGAATCTTTCTGCAAACTCACTGGGTACAAGAAACCTGCCATAAAATGTATAGAGTCTAATGTTGATTTGGGCATAAAAGAGCACTGAAAGAGTGCCCATTGTTGGAAGACTTAACCATTTGAGTTGACATTCAATGTGGAAGAAACTCAAATGATTCCCATGCCAGATCCTTTCTGGGGGACTTGCCAGAGTATCTGTCTGAAGTGACTGCAGGAGAGATTATAGGACAAACTGAAAAACAAGTGACAGTCCATGTCCAGACATGATTATATCTAGGCAAAAGTTCCAAAAGAAAGTGAAGATGAAATAATGGACTGACTATCAGGGTTGTGAGAGAGGGAGTTACCAGCTGTGCTCCACATTTTAAAACATTTCCTGGTGCCTCAAGTATGGAGCATGGTGCCAGACAAAATGTTTCCAGGGAAGATCTGGGGAACTACAGACTCCTGAGTCTGTGATCATTACAGGGCATAGGAGAAACTACAGGAAAATACAAAATTATTGGATGCTTGGATAAATGAGCTACTTGAGTCACCATGGCTTTTGCAAATAAAAGTTCTGTTTTATAAAATTACTTGTTTCCAATGGATGGAGATGATCCATTTGATACACCTCACTTGGATTTCCAAAAGCTTTAGAGAACACTCCTCACAAAAGCTTTATAATGAAAATGAGGAGCAACTTCTGTGTAATATAGGGTATAACATAATATGTAGCATAATGTGGTCTTTGCATGACTAAATAACTGGTTTAAAGACAGGAGGTTAGCAGTAAATTGTCAGGTTTTACAATGTAGTTATTGATGTAAATCTGCAGGGACCTCTGTTGGGATAATGTTGAACATTATTGTTCAACAAATCAGTAAATGGTCTGGGAAAAACAGGTGAGCAACAGGTGAAAAACTCAGCTGGAGAGGCTGAATTGTTTAGGGTAGGAAGGGAAGGGGCAGCTGTGCAGAGTTGTGGAAGGATCTCACAAGACTAAGTGACAATGCCATAATGCAGTAGATGGAGCTCGATGTAGGTAAATTTGAAGTGATGCACACGGGAGAAAATCAGTCCTGACTTTACACAAAAAATTCCTCCATAGCTACCATTATTAATAAAAGCAGTCCTGGCATCAAATAAAAGATTGGGAATTCATGGGAAGGGAATAAAGAGCAAAACAGATCCCATCCTCATGCTACCATATGAATCCATAGTTTTCCCAAACACAATATATTGAGTGCAGGGTTTGCATTAAAAAAACCCCAGTTGGGTGGTGTCAGAGATAGTTGGAAAAAATTCCTCATGAGGATTGAAAAGGACTTGATGACATTAATATCAGAGTAAGAAAATATTTTTGCCCCTGATTTCGGTGGTCTAGATCAAAACTGATTCCCCAAGAAACACACTCACTGCCTGGCCTTTGGTTGTATTTTGTGTGGTCACAGGGCAGATCTATCAGTTCTGGGTCTCTCCATCATACAATTCTCTTGTGTTGTTTTGGTAAATAACTGTATGTGTCTTTGGTTCACTGAGGGAGGAAAGGAAATGAAAGCACTGTTCCATACTCCACGATATTTGTGTGTCTGCAGCATACAAATTCAGACTAATTAGTCACTGTAGGGATAACAGATTATATACTCACTCAATATTCATTCTTGAAACCATATCCAAAGTTGTGAAACCTGCTGCCATGAAGTTATTTTTATACTGACCCATTTTTATGGAATCCAGCCAGTCACTGACTGAAACAAACAAAGGATATTCTGGAACTTCACCAGGTGAATCTGGCATTCTGTAAACAAACAAAAGAAAAAAAGCAAAGGTTACCAAGCAATACAAAATATGGCACCCATTTACCCTGGTAGACATAGCTTTTACTAAAAGGCAGAAGGAATGAGAGAGGAGTCTGAGCTGTAAAGGTCAGACCTTAACTGAGGATCTCTTTAACCCATTGTCTAAAACTTATAAATCATGTCAGTCTGCCAAGCTGCACTACTTAAACAATACATTTTATTAAAGAACTGCAGCTCAGTAACACACTGATGAAAAGGCCTCTCTTATTTTTGTTCCACAGAATGTTTCCTTGCAGCTCGACACGTTCAGGATTATAACAATTCGTTGACACAATAGTCAATGTAGACAACAACTGAAATTTAGCATAAGATACAATTTAAAAAATTAAACCACCATGAGATGTTTTTACATTTACCTACAACCCCCCCATCCCAGATGGCCTCTCATTGTGATACCATTATGCTACAGGAACACTTTGATTACAGTACTCAAAAGCTAAAACACCCTAAAAAAGGCAAAAAATAAAATGTGATATTTTTGCTTTTACATAGAATTACATAGAGTAGCAGGATATTTTGAAGGAGCTAATTTAGTCACATTTCTTTTTGAGTTCTTTCCCCTAATATTATCACAACTGAAACAGAAAGATGGGAAAAAAAAAAATTGCAATTTTGGGGCACTGATTTCCAGTCTTCTGTTGTGTGCCATACTTGGGAGGGCTCACCACTTCCACTGGCTTTGTGCATTTTGTGTAGAGAAACTCTGCAAACAAAATGCAGGAAATGCACACTGCTGTTTGTAAAAGCTTTATGGTAGTCTTTAGGAGAAAGACACAATTTATTGAAAATGAAAATTCAGACAGCAAAAGCAAGCCAACATTTACTGATGGAACATCACTTAATGCATAATGCAGGAAGCAACACAACCTCATGTCTTAATGTACCAAGTTTCACCCACACATATTCAAATACAGTAAATTTTCATTCATCTTATCAAAATGACAGAGGGAGAAGCTGAAGGACAGGACAAGACTGTTAAGTACAAACTGTATTTAAAGACCTACCACAGTCCCTTCCCATCTGAATTACTCTTTGATTCTATAGAAGAAGGTTACCCAACAACTGCATCAAGCATTCTCAAATAAATGGAAAAACCTTTCCCATGCAGGTGAAGTCAATCATACTTCAATAAAGCATAAGTTTTTTCGAGACCCTAAGTTATGATTTAAAATATAAAGAGATAAAAATACATGACTCTGATGCTAAATGAAGTGATCCAGGTACAAATAGCAAGTCATATATATATTTATATGCATATAAACATAGAGAATGCTAACTCTAGGGGATGGATATTTAGTCCCACAAATCTTCATTACAAAGAGAAAAGAAATGGCTGTAGCCCTCACTCCAGGTTTTCCTACCAACTTCAGCCTTCCCCACAGCAAAGTACCAGCCCCAGTTTTGCCTTGCTGCTCAGTCCTTCTCAAAAGCATTTAAAGGTTCTCAGCAAGCCCCACTCAGAGCTTGAGAACCCCTATAAGCCCATGGGGGTCTCCATGAAAGCACTTTTATCTTAAGGTGACTCTTAGTGACTGAAGAGGGTGAGGCCACCTGGACCTTCACTGATTTCAGCTGATATGCAAGGACAGCTTGGATCAATAAGCCTACAAATACTGGTAAATTCTTCTACTGCTTATTCCACTTGCTTATCCTGTGGCTGCATTCATTTCTGAAACATTCTTAATGAAGAAAAGAAAAAACAAACCCTGGACAACACTATCAAGAATTTGTTGTGGGATGGTAACAGCATAATCTCTTATTTGTTCACTGCTGCCATTCTGCTGCAGACAAATAAAGACTTAGCAAGCTAAGATACAGCTACTTTCTGCAGGATGTCACTCCAAGGCAGTTCAGAAATTGCTTGAGCACTGTCAGATGGAGAGACAGGCTGTTGAAAGGAGAAAAAAAAATTACAAAGAGAAAACAGGCACACAGGAAAAACACACACACACAAAAAGAACAAAGATTAAGGATAGATAGTGCACAAACAGAATTCAGACAAAAATAATAATAAAAAAGCCTAACATAATCTGCATGGCATCAGAAAAAACACCCCTTGTACAACAGTGTATTAACAATAAGGCAAACCTTAAAAGGGGCTTAAAATTATTTGAACCTGCATGACTTTATGAACTCAGAACTCTGTGGTTCTCCCACCTCTACTTAATGCCCTAAACCACGTACTGATAACCACTATGTGTTATGAAAAAACCAAAATGTACCAAAAGGAGTCTTACACCAGTACATCCTCAACTAGGGTGTGAAGGGTGCTGGGGTTGCGGATCAGCTTGTCCAGGAAGCTGACAATGTCACTGAATTTGGGACGGTGGTTCCTCTCCTTCTGCCAGCAGTGCAGCATCAGCTGGTGAAGAGAAGCTGGACAGCCCATGGGAGCTGGAAGCCTGTAGCCCTCTTCAATGGACAGTATGACCTACAGAAACACAATGTGTGATTAGCAGGCATTAAATGCTGAAAGGACAGTGTGACACTGACAATTAGGAACCAGGGATGATAAATTATCAATGGCACAGCCACCCTCACTTTATGCATTGCTGGGGCTTCACTCAGGCAATCAGGACTGGCAGGGGTGTGACCAGAGGAGACAGGAAATGTTTTGTAGGAATACAAAACACAGTAGGAACTTTTTTAAGGTCACTGGGCATCCTCTTCAAACAGCTAAGAAAGCAGGAGGGGAATAAAAACTCACCAATACCACCATCATTGTCATCCACTTCAGAGGGTCACAAACTCACCTGGTGTGGGCACTGCATCCCACCACGCTCTAATATTTGCATTCTGACACAGTGTTTGTGTAGCAATACCCCAATACAATCAAGCATCACAAACACACATTGTGGCACCTGACACATTTACTTGGTATTCACATGTTTCTGCTGATCCTTAGAGTATGATTAATTCTGGCAATGTTTCCCACACAAAGTTACAGCAATGTTATTTTGCATTCTCCCTCAGAAACCTGGATGTCTGAGATGTTTATGACTAAACAAAAGTTAATAACATTATGGTATTACCCTAAAGTGAGTGAGACCTTCAGATTCAGCAGATACAGAAAATGTGTTTGGTAAGGATTCAGAAACAAACAGGTATGAAAAACTATAGTTGATCAGAGTTGAAGGAAAGCTTATTTTTAGTAACACGGGTAGCAAAAAACATTGTTTGAAAAGAAGAGTAGCAGCCTGGCTTGGTAGGAGTTAGCAGAAGTAGGTAAGGTCCATGGAAAGCTTCATGGATCCATAACAGCTTATATGGATTCATCCTATTTAAGATTTAAAAACCACAAGGAAAGCTCAGGAGGTCCTGCAGTAAGTGGTGATAGCAGTGGGGATGATGTTACAAATTACACAGTAAGGATTTTTTTTAAAAAAATTTTTTTTT
>VXBB01023398.1:138495-166536 GCA_013399915.1 Illadopsis cleaveri
AAAGAACTTACCAGGCACCATCTTTTCTTAAAAGCATCAAGGAAGGCTCATCTCTGAAATGATGCCCCTGCCTTGCCCAGAGCTTCATGAAGTATTTATTATTGGATCAAAAATAAACTGTTACCATGCACTGCTTGAACACTGGATGTTATTATCCATCATTAATGATTTCACAGCTAGTGATTTCCACACTCATATCCAGCTGACATGCACAGCAAACATTTCCCTATTTTCAGGAATCAAGTGGCCTCTCTCTGCACTGCCATAATGCCCAGATCATTCATTCCTCTGCCCTGCCCCTGAAGCCTGCAATAATTCCTTCTCTACCACACAATTTGAAGTGGCCAATAAAAACTCAGAAGCATCCGGAAACTTGGAAAGTGAGAACAAACTGAAATGTATTTCAATGTAAAATGAACACCATATAGGCTACTATATAGTACTGTCTCCAGTAAAAGTTTTCACATTCTATTCTCTGGGACACTGTTCTAGTGACAATGTAGGAACCTAGATCCTGAATTAACATACAGCTTGCTCTGGGGTACATGAGATTTTATTTACCTAGGGCTTCTTCAAAATTTATTCCAGAAACAAGTTGGAAACAGCACAAAAATTAGGCTTTTCTTCTGAGAGTTGCAGTGCCAGACATGGATGATGATCAGAATTATTATGAGGCTGAGCTACTCTGCAAGTATCACTGCTTTAGTTTTTATCCCAGCTGCATCAAGAAATGCAGAGGAGAATTAATATCTTAGTAACTGATGGATTACATTTTTCGCTCACATTTTTGTGAGGTGACTTCTCATTTTACCCTGAAGGAGTTTAAGTTATTTAAGTTTCAGTCAATTCATGGATAAGTAGCTGGTCAAAAGGTGGGAAACAAACAGTCAGGAAGAAAAGGTCAGTTTCTAGAGTGGCATCCCCAGAGATCAATGCTCATGTCCTGCTGGCAGTGCATGTAGAATCTATAATACAGGATGATCTGGGAACATCTAAAACTGTACTAGAAATCCAAAGGTATTTATGGTAGTAAAGATGATGAGGATTTATGACTAAAATTTGCCAAAGATCCTTATGATACTGAGCTGCAAACTGATAAAACATCACAAAATTCAGGGTTGTAGTGCTGCACACAGAATAAATTGATCCTAACTTTACATAACAAATAACATGGCTGTACAAGACAGATATTGTAGTTACAGCACAGAGTTGACTCTATAACAGTATCAATCCCCTGCTCAAAAGCAGAGTAAAGGGAAAAATGAAATGAAATTGTAAAAATAATCAGGGAAAGGAGAAAGCACAGCACTGTTGAAACCTAGGATATTCCTGCACATTGCTTACTGTCAGAGTCTTGATCCCTCATTCCGGAAGGACACATTGAAAGTAACAGACAGAATTGGTGATCTGAGGTACAGAATAAAGGAAAGTAAAAATGGTCTATAAAACCCTGAATATAATGGATCAGATAATAGAGAGAATAGATCCAAGGTACTTCAAATATAAGTGGCAAGCAGCAGATTAAAAAAACATTAACAAAACAAATTTTTTAAAAGACATATTGCTATGAGATGTCACAGACTCTAAAAATTCAAACCTTTTCAAAAGTAACTAGGTAAACTTACAGGAGAAATATTTGTGAAGGGTATTACACACAAAGACCTGCCTGTGATTCAAAGGAGTCTTTGAGCCACAGACTGCTGAAAGCTCAACAACCTAAACTGACCATGCATCATGTGCTCAGCATGTGCACTTTCTTATTACAGAGAATCTGGAATTCCTCCCTGGAATCTCCTGCTTATTTGCCTTTTGGATTCACGCTTCTGAGCTCACAAGCATTGCAGCTGTCTCAGTTAGGCCACTGCTCTCTTCCCACCATCTTAGTTTGTTTGCAGGTGAAATATAAACACATGGTTCACAGTGTCACTGGAAAAAAAGTCAATCATGCACATGTCAACGGCATATTGGGGGAAAAGGAAGTTAAAAAAAAAATTAAAAGTTAATTTAAAAGAAGTCATCCTACGTGAGGTGTTCTTTGATGTGAAAGAGTATAACTGTAGATGGGTATCTGAAGTATCACAAATCATTTTTTGTTGTTGATTCTATGACTACATTCCTATGTCTCTACCATGTTTGGGGATATGTTTTGTGACCGAAACTTTTGACAAGAGGAAATAAACAATTCTGCTCTTAGTAAGTTTTAGCAAGGGAGAAAGCACTGGGTACTAAGGAGAAGAATCTGTAAAAATCTGAGAGAGTGGGGCCTGGCTCCTGAGGATATGGAGGTCCTATGTTTGCTCCACAGAGACATGACACTATCTTGTAAAAGATTTTAGTATCATATCTTTCAGCAGCAATAAATAATTTCACTTAGGAGAAAAAAAAAAAGGAATAAAAATATTCCCAGACTGCTGGGAATCATGAAGGTTTCATGTCTAAATCAGCCCATGCTGCATAAAAGTATGGTTTATATACTGAAAGGGAGATGGGAGAACAGCTGCTGATAAAGGTGAAGCAGCTGAGTCCAGGGCCATGGATCAAGAAGCATAACAGGGATCAAGGATATGTCAAACACTGAGCACTGTGTCCTGCCTTCCCATCTGGGGACAGAGGGATAAAGATAAGGAAGGCTGGCCAAGGACAGGGTGGGCAGGGAGGCTCAGCAGAGGAGAGGATGGGAACAGTCATTTCTCCCACAACTGGCCAAAACGCTCCCAGTGCCACTCTGCTGGTTTTCCAAAGAAAAGAAGTGCACAAGCCACAGCTGCATCCCCAGCACGTGGGTCTGCCAGCCAAGCCCAGGCTGGGGGCTTGGAACCACTGGGAATTTAAAAAGCATGGATGCTGGGAAGGCAGGACAGGAAAGACATCCAAGGCTAGATCAAATCACCTCAAGATGGTCTCTAGTGTCCCTTTTGGCACTGTCACCTGCTCACCAGCTGTCACTTCAGGAAATGCAGGTCTCCCACTGTCTTGTGTCTGCCAGTTCTCTGCAGAGATCTCAGGGACCACTGGGCTTCTACAAACATGCAGCTGATCCCTTGCCTATTTCCCATGTGTTCAATGAAAACCAGTACCAAGCAAAGCAGAGAGATCCCAGGATTTCTCCTGATGGAAGAGCTCAAGATGCTGCTGTACTTCTGGGCCAGGCAGCACCACAGTGGCCCAGCAGGTTGCACAACTTCAGGCACAACACAAGTTGCCCAGCTGGCAAAATATTTGGGCTCCTGGGGAGGTGTAGGGATGTGGAAGGCTGATGAGTTATTTGATATTGCATGAGGCCACAGGAGCATGGGAGGGATCTAAACTTTACNACTGGGGTGGTATAGGGATGTGGAAGGCTTATGAGTTATTTCATATTGCATGGGAGGGATCTAAACTTTACCAGGGAAGTGGAAGAGCACAGCAAGAAGCTGGAGATGTTGTGGGGAGATTCTCAGAAGATCAGATGCTATGCTACAGAGGTTGCAAAAGGCAGCCTGAGAACCAGGGTAACTAAGGCAACTAAAATACAGCTAATGTCTGTACCAGAGCACCAGGACACAGGGCTTCATTAAAATAAATAAATGAAACAAGTTTTTCCCTCTCCTCTGCCCCCGGAAGGTATCCCACAGATTCCCAGATTTTTCTGAGTAGCAAGAGACACACAAGGATCACGGAATCCAGCAGAAGGTGCAACACAGCATTGTCAGACTGTAACTGCATAAACACAGATGAAATGTATCACCAAAAAAATGCCAAAGAAATGAACATACAAGAGTAGTTTTCAGTCCAAGCAAGAGCTGCTTCACAACAAAGCTTCTCTGATGTTTCTATTTGGTGTAGTGACACAGTGGCAGTGTCCATAGATCACTGCAGTGTGGCAGTATGCAAATGGTTGAATAATAGGATAACCATCTGTTGGATGATGAATAGTTTGGCACAGGAATGTGGTCAAGCCTCCCTGCAGATACCCACATCCACCCAGATCTCTGCCAGCTGCCTGAGTAAAGGGCACTGAGCATCAAGCTGGTTTCTATGTCACACTCATCTGCAACTCAGCAGAGCAAAGCTCTGAATGATGAGTGAGGGCAGCTCCAGCCACACCAGTGCAAGGCCAGTTTTAGGTACTGGTGTTTATACTGGTGCAATGTTGGCTTACAGGCACTGAGGATCTGCTTCTGGCCTTACAACAGTGACACTCCTTAGTATTGCACTTCCTAGACTTCTGTACTTTTTCCTGTATCTTGACATAATTTAATTTAGGCTGCTTTTGAACTGTGGCACTGGAATACCTTTTGTGCCATGAATCAGTTGAATTTACACCCTGTAATCCCCAGATGGCATAACACTTGGAGTTTTCCTGATAGTGCATCACAGTAAATCATCATCTGACTGATGATAATATAATGGGAATAACATATTAACATAATTTATCATTCCTGTACCTTGCTTAGGGGATATTTTACTTTCTCATATAATATATTATTTGCCACTTCCATGACATATTACACTAAAACATCATCAGAAGGAAACATTTTGATGAAGTAATACTTGGATATCAAGGCCAGGTTGGATGGGGCTTGGAACAACCTAGGATAGTGGAAAGTGTCTCTGCCCCATGGCAGGGGAGATTGAAACTACAAGATCTTTAAGGTCCCTTCCAACCCAAACCATTCTGTGATTCTAGAACTGTTGTCTGACATCAAACTTGCCACTGGTGCTGGACCAGCTGTGATTCATCTTACAATGACACCCCCTAAGCAGTTGGACCTCTTGCATTGCCTTCATAAGTTCACCACAAAGCTTCATCAAAGTAGCTGAAAATTGACCTTTTAGAGTATCTCTCAAAAAACCCCTAAAAAACCCCAACAAAAACTAAAAAAACAAAACCGACCAAACAAAAAACCTCAGCCTGTTTATTTCACTTAAAAAAAAAAAAATCTACCTTGCTCAGAATCTTGGAAACAAAGGAGGGTTTTTAAAAATTATTATTTTTAATTTAGAAATATTAATTTAGCAGAGGTAGGTGGTCAAATGACAAACCTTCTTAAACCCCAAATTTGCTGAGAGGCAGCCATTTTAATAATTTTCAGCACTCAGGCACAGGTGCATGGCACTCATGCTTATGTGGAAACTTGCATAATTTATGGGTGCAACTTCTGCAGGAAGTGTCTTTTTGTGCTAAAACATCATATGCACTGACAGTTTCTTCTTTTTCAATCATCTGAGTTACATTTATATACTGAAAAATGAACATATGCATATATGAATATACAGACAGGAAATGGATTTCCAAATCTCTGGTGGACAAACAAATGAATTGGAACAGGCAGCTCTAGCACAGCTGTGCCTGCAGCATATGGAAGCAAAGGTAATGGCATTGGGGAAGGCAGAATAAATCAAAGCCATTCAGCAGAACTTAGTGACATTTTAGGAAAATGCATTTTTCTACTCAGTCTCTACATAGTTAACAACCTACTCATTTGCTCCCACTTGATTTCTGGATTATGACCTTGTATACTTAAGGAAATTAAAGGCAAACAGTTTTGATATCAACCAAGTTATGGAATTCTAATGCATGGTTTTGATTTCTTGATGTTAAGGTCTTTTGTGTTAAGTGCTAAAGTTCAGCCTTATCTTCAAAATCCACATCACTTGAAAAGAAACCAACCCAGAGTGCTAATCAAGCCAATACTTATTTTCACACCCACAGCAAAGTATGGTGTATTTTATAACAAATGCATTCCTCAGTTGCTTGGTTTTGGTGTAGACTGGAAGTTTCTGGAGCAGCCTGGTGATCATTCCCAGGAATTCCCAACAACCAGTTAAAATCCAGTGAAAGAACTGAAGGAAGAACTTGAATCTTTCAGAGGTTGGGGACCATACTTTCACCCAGTAAAACGGCTGCATCAGGATGAAAAACCTTCAGGTGAACTCAGTGTCCATTGATTTAACACCACCAAAAACAACACTGAGAAGAAGCCACAATCCCTTCTCAGCAACTTCCAGAACACTACTTGATTTATTCCAGGTACCAGAGAACTGACTAATTACAGCCTTAAGAATGTGCTCTGGGAAATTGATACAGATCAGTCACCTGTCTTTAAACTTCCACACCTTCTGGAATACTCTCTGAGACTGCCCCCATGACTACACCATCAGTATCTCTGGGGCATGGATTCTTCTAACCAATGAAAGGTAGATGATGCTGCACTTTTGGCATAACTCAGCCTAATTTAAAAAAACCCCCCAAAAACCAACAAAGTAATGTCCTCCATCCCCAATCACGAGAATTAATAGAAGCAATGGACCAATTTTTTTTCATGTATATTGCTTTTTGCAATATACACAGTGTTTCCATGGACTAAAGCCATGGCATTTTATTGCACATTTGATCTTTTTTAGTGCTTCAAAATATTTCAGTTGTGTAAGATTTCCAGCAGTGGAATACAGGCAATTGCTGCTTCATTAAAAATGTATAGCAAAAATAAGCATGAGTACACTTAAATAATCTTGTTTATTTTGGCATTTGAGGGTGGAAAAGCTCAGTGTTGAAACTGCCTTCTTTAGATTCATGATAATCACAGCAAATGCACCATACAAAAACCTCCAGTCAGATAAACAACCTTGTTTTTGTATTGTTGCTCAATTGTCTTCACAATTCCCTAAAAGCCTATAAATGTTGTTTTGGAGGTATGCTGACCAATAATGATTTTTCCAAGCACTGTAACCAAATCTGCAGAGTTGTTTTTCATGCTTCATATTTTATATGCATCTCCAAAAACAAGAGGTGATTTTGATGAAATGATTAAACATGACAATGGCGCAGTAACGCTGCTCAGCCATTTTGTTCCTCAGTATCTTTTACAGCTCCCATCTAACTAGTCTCATGGCTACCCTCTGAAGGAGCTGCTGTCTCCATTTCACAGTGGGAAAAACAGAGACAGAAGCTGAGGACCATAAAATATTCTGAATACCTGCAAATCCCACTTGCAATAACTGGATTTCTGGATGATCGTTGTTACTGAAACCAGGCTGTAAATGATTTAGATGGGTAAAACTGCAAGGTAGAAGAGCAAGAATCTCTGGAATAAAGTTCCAGCTTATGCAGTGGCTGGGTTCCTGGGCTGTGTCTTCATCTCACATGACGGATTTTGTACTTAAAAAGTAGAACAAAATAATGGTCAACTGCTATGAATGCTTAGGTGGACACCTTCCTCTTTGCAGTGTGCTCACTTCAGTAAAAAAAATCCACATACAGATTTTAAAGAATGAAATAGTTATAGGCAAAGCAGAACCAGCTCTAATTTGGTATGGAAAAATCACCATTATTCTCAGTATGCACCTAACTAGGAAAGGACAAACTATGTCACTCAAAAAAAAAGGTATTACCTCTAACAATTCCACCTTGGAACAATCTTTATAACGCTTAGCAGTCCTGCATTATATTCCACACGCAATGGAGAAATGTTGCTGAAGTTATTAAGCCATATAAATCTCTAGGCTGTTAAATAATGAATCATATTCACTATAATAAATCAAACCTTTTCTTCAGAGCAACACTGTGTTGCATGTCCCAAAGTACAGCGGTGTTGATCTCTTACCTCTGATTTAGTAAACACTACAAAACCAGCAGAATGGTATTCAAGCCCTCAGATCACACAATCTTTTCTATTTTCTTTATTCAGCCTAGCTCAAAAAATCAGAAAGCAAGCTGATAATTTCTCTTTATCTGTTATTCAACTTGCATGCAAACTTTCATAGTGGAAATTCAGGTTCATATTTTAGGCTTGGATTTATTTTGAGTGGTGGTGTTTTGGGTTTTTTTTTATTATTTTTTATTTTCCATTAAGTCTTATTCCTCTTACCATTAATTTGATTAAACATGCATCAGCACTATTAAGCTGCAGTAGCAAAACACTGGGTTTCTTGTGTTGCTCTGGGACTTGTCATCAAGCCAAACTCACAGATGTTCCAATGAACACACAACATTTGGTCCATTTCTAGGATAAATATCCTAGTTTGCTTTATCCACACTGTCATGACCCTGGATAAGTAAGCAGCAGGATCAGCTAAGTCCCCTCACCTACTCTGTACTTTTGATAAGCTGACACAAAGCAGGAAGCAAAAGTGAAAAAGGCAAAATTAGGGAAAAGGTAAAAAAAAATCCATGTGATTTTCATGCCTGATCCCAGAAGACTTTCTTCTTTGAAGATTTGTTTATGGTTTTCCCTGTTGTGACAAGATGCGTATTTCCTTACGAACAACAAGGCAGGTAGAAGCACTTAGAAGCAGGAAAAACTGTGAAATTATATTTAGTAGCTGGGTAGAAATGAGATGATTGTGATGGCTCAGAAGTGCATGAACAACCCTCCCAGAATCCTCACGGGGTCTCACCAACTTCTGCTGTGCTCCTGAAAGATACTGGCCTATAAAAACTTAATAAGACAGAAAATTGGGAACTGGTATTTTGAAGGACTTTGACATAAAGAAAACAACACATGTGCCTACATGAACGAATCGCTCATGAGCAATGAACAGCAACACAGCAACTGCAAAGAAAAGTGTGTGATGCCAATGAAACCTGCAGGAACACTGAACAGCTGAGAGGTGCCAGTCACATGGGCTATAAAACTGGTGTTGCACAGCCAGCAGCAAGAGCTGTGTGCATATTAACTATGAAAAATAGCTTTTTCCCACAAAGGATCAATGAAAATAGTCATCTCTCTAATGCTAGGGTAAGATCTTGGGTGTAGAGAGGTAGGTTCCTCACCAATGCCTGTCCCAGCCTAATCTCCCATGAAAAAAAATTATGGCCCAGCTGGAAAAGGTTCACTGTATTTTGAACAAGTACTTTGAGGGGGAATTTTTAAGAGACAGGTTTTTAAGGTTTTTTTTGTGAAAAGCACCAGTGTTTCAATGCCATGATCACTCCAGCAGCTGATGCTTCCCAAACAAAGATAACTCAGAGTAAAATCACCCGTTCTGACAAGTGAGATGCCAGCAGTTTGTGGGGCCCAGCCTGAGCATCTGCTGTAATTAAATTTGCACACAAATTGAAGCGTGCAATGTTGCTATTTCTCTGAATGGAACAGACCTTCTGGACAGGACCTTCAGAGCCTGAGGTAGTCATGTCTCTTTGGATGAGTCTTTGGCATGCCACATCAATCTTTACTTAAAATTTTGTATGAGCTTTAGATGTTCTATTTTACTGCATAGACCAGGAAAGAACATCCCCTCATGTACAGATGACTAACAGAAATACTTTTTGCTACTTGTTATGTCAGTCATGGAACAATAATAGGTCTTTTTAGAACAGGAAAAAGGCAGCAATCCTGTAAGATGGATATTTTCATTTTCCTTTGGGTTTTTAGGTGAAAGCCATGGGGGAGACTCCAGGTTTCCTCCAGCTTCACTTATGAGGCCCCTTTGCTTGGGCTGCCACTGACTCTGCTCAGGGAGAGACACAGGAGAAAAGAAGATGTGGCAGGCAAAAGACAGCCTCAAGAAGTTTGTGATAATCTGGCAGCCAAACCTCAGAGAGGAGAGGAAGGACTTCCTAGAGATGAGAAGGGGCTGGCACAATTCATGAAGTCCCTGACTAAGCCTAACCTTCAAGCAAAATCTGCAGGATTTTTGCCCAAAGTTCTGGCTGACTCAGGGTCCTGTCACAAGCCTTTTCCTCCTCAGTCTCCAACAGGGACTTAAAGCTCTGCTGAAATGAAAATATTTAACCATGAAACCTGGTATCTTCTGCATGTCAAAATGACCATGTAGATGATTCTGTCACCTACACATGCCAGTGGGATATTACTGTTCTGTGGAGTTAGTTGTTTCCAAAAATATATACAAGCCCCCTCACTGTTCTCTCCTAATTAAGAAGCAGATGTTACTTATAGTTCTATTTCTGATGGAGGCCAAATGCTCTGTATGCAATTGGAAAGGAAAAAACCATATTAAACCCTCAACAAATTACTGAAGCTATGGATCCCAGCGTATTTCTTTCAAGAAGAGTGCAGCAGATCTGCTAAACAATTTATGAGCACCACAGTTTCATGAACTTTTGGCAGCTTCCATTTAGAAGAAGACTGAAAAGGAATTCTCCACACACAGTGTGAATTCATTTAATTGAATAATTTACAGTGTATTGTGGTGTGGGTTTTTTTCCCCTTTTCTTCTATAAACCGAGCAAATTTCAGAAGAAATACTATGCAATGATATATATTCCTTTTGTTAGTCACAGATGTTAGATGGATCTTTCTTTCTATTTGCTCTCGTTTTTCTATACCTGCTTTTATTGCGACATTGTTGCACCATGAAAAAATGAAAAAAAATCAGAGAATTTGATCAAGACACTAAAGGAATCCCAGAAAATTTTTCAATCTTTCTGATTAAAAAAAAAAAGTTAAAAAAGGGCCTAGTCCAGGGAAGTTATTGCTCACAAGAAACAATCTATTTATATGGTATAAAGCATGCCTTCCTGTTTTAGTGGAAACACCCAGCATCAGCCTGTCTCCAGCACAAAGGAACAAGGGGCAGAGATGAAATCTTGAGATGCAGACAGGTAAATCCACAAGGCCAGACTCACTACAAAAACATGAGCAGAAATGCTCTTGACTTACTCTAGTGCAAGTACAAGAGAAAGCCAAGAGTTATTTCAATTAGCACATGGAATAAAGCCCCAGTTTAACTGGACAATTCAATGCCTATCTCTGATCCTAAAGCCAAGGGAGACTGTGGCACTCCTGTTTCCATCCTTATCCAGAAGAGCTGGCTATAGGAATGTTTTTTACATGACATATTAAACTGGAAACTCTGCCAAACAAAATTTTAAGGCTACACGGTTGAGCACACAAAATTAATAAAAGACAGAATTAGATGTGTGTAATTACACAGTGTTAATCAGAGACGCTGGAATAGGGATCCTTGACTTCCCTGGATGATTTGTAGGGTGCTCTATTGACTTCCTCCCCTTTTTACAACTCCAAACGTTCACTGAGTAAATCTAGACCAGTATATGATATATTCTTTCAGTTTAGAACAAAACAACTGAATCATTGTTACTCAAGACAGACACACACATGCTCTCTTTCAACTCTTGGGAATACATTTTCATCCCTAATCAGCACCTGCACATTTGAAAAGTATCCTGAGTAAACCACAGCCCCAGCATAGGAGCTGTTTACTTTTAAAACACATTTGAATTACTTCACTCCTGTAATGAACTATGCTAAACTTACTAGGAAAAGATTAGTCAGAGAACTGCTTCTGAGAAAATTATATCAAAAATCAGACCAAGGGAACGAAGACCAAATTAAACTTTGTATCAAAAGAACATTTAAAGATGCTGTTGAACACATCATTTGGCAACTTGAATTAATTATTCTAGCTTGTTAGAGAAAAGGCTGAAGAGAGTCTCTTCACGTTAGGTACTTTCACAAAGCCAACAATTTCATTAATACTTTGCTGAAGAGTTCAGTGATCAATTCAGAGAAATGTGTTCAAGTACATTAAGCATAATACAAAAGTGACACTGCAATGATTGTGCAAGGCTTATTCAGTGATACAGAATGAAACCAGTGCCAGGCTGATGGACATTCCATGCTTCTCCAGGAAAAAAATGACTATGAACAGTGTGTCTGCCCACATATTTAATCAATAGTACTGCTCCTGTAATTCTGGGAGTGTATCGGCACTGAAAAGCCTCTCGGTGTTTAAAAATAAAATAAATTAATCTATAATCATGACATTGCTAAAGAGGCTGAAATAAGAGGAATGGCTAAATGTGGTGGCTGACTTGGAGGATTTGGGCATGAAATTAATATTTTCTTGGAGTTCCCTGTGTGTGTTACAATGATGAATTTAAGGGGGGCTGTGTAAAGAGAGGCAAATATTTCATAATTGTTCCCGGCTTCCTCATTTTGGAGAAGTGGTTCCAGAATGTTTTTCTTAGGCTCCAACTGGTTGTTTACCAAGTGTTCTTTTGTACAGGCTGTGACAGCTACAGTGGGAGAAAGAGCTGATGCTCAAGGTAATTGTACATGCTGGAAAACACCTTATCCATGTCCAGGAGTAGTTATTTCAGGAGAAGCTTGGAAGATTGGGGAGTTATTCAGCCTGAGTAAGGATAAGCAAGCTTCTAAGGAGATGTGCAACACATGTATGATGAGATTCACCCTAGAGCTTTTTTTTAAAAATAAAGAGTAGGGTGACTGCATTTTTATTCAAAAGGGTTTGTAGTAAACTCTCAGATGTGGATCTTCAAAAGGGAATTTAAATGAAAAGCAGAGTGCCTGATGGAAAAATAAAGGGATTGTTCCAGCTCCAGAGGGTCTGATATAAAACAAGACACAATGAAAAGAGGAAACAGGAAGCACTAATAGGTAATGCACTGAGAGTGAAGACAAGAGGCAGACAGAAATTAGAGTAGAAATGAAAGCACAGTCAGTGATGTGGTGTTATGGAGGATGATGACAAGTCTCATCTCAAAATCCACTTCAGTTAATTTTATAAAAACAATGAAAAATCATAACATTAAGCATGGTCACATTACTAAGAAGAAAACTACATCTTCCATGTGGGTTCAAGTCTTTATATTTTATAACCAAATATCACACATTTCTTTGTCAGGGCAGTTATGCATGTTCATCTAATGCTTTACTTGCAAACAAAACTGTTTCAAGATAGTAGTGAGTTTGAGTTTATTAATGACTCAATTTGCCTCATCTATTACTCCACAAAACTGACTCTGGTCCTCACTGAATCAATTTCTGACATTTGAACTGTGAACCAAAAGCCTCTGTGGGACAGGCAGCGATATGAACCTGTGAAATATTTTATAGGAGACAACAAAAAGATTTCCTAAGAGTAAAGATTCTTTGTTCCCCCAAGCTCTCACAACTGAAAACAAAATTCTGCAACTCTAGAGCAGAAAAAGGTGGAAAGAGGAGTCCAGAATACAAAAATATAATTTCCTTTTCATGCACTAATACACACAGTTACCGCACATAGATCTTGGAATTACTTTAAATATAATAAATATGAAGTTGTGCAGGTTGGTTTTTTTTAATATTCTGTCAGTGAAGAGATGTTTGATATTAGGAGGCACAAGAATCTGCAACCCTTTAGCTGATGAGGATACAGCCACAGTGGGGCAGTCAAGGACAAGATACAAGGTTTGCCTCTAGAGCACTTCCAAAAGCGCAAGGAGCAGATCAAATATTATAGATACCAAGGGCAAAATCCCACAGTGCTTAGTCAGGCAAAACTCCCATTGGCCTCAACAGGAGTTTTGCCTGAGTAAGTACTGAGCAAAGACTGTGATGTCTGACCTAGATTTATCAGAGCCACACCAATCTAACACGTGTTTCAGACAGAAGAGCGCCGTGCCGCAATATTCCTGCGACATTCTGCTTAAAGGGAAAACCAGAAACTGCAAACTGTGAATCATCCTCCCCTCCCCAAATCCCCCTTATAACGAAGGGAAGAACTCACAGCTGGGCAAGAAGCTGCTATCCTGAAAGTCTGCCAAAGAGCAAGATTAAAAATGAATGAAAGGAACTAAAAGTTTACCACTGCAAAGTTTGGAAAATCTGATAGATAAAGGAAAACACACAAGTGATATTCCCAAGGGCTTGTGTATGACTGAAGATAATCTAGCTTTCATTCCTGTAAGCAAACAGGCAACAGTGAAAAACTTCTTACTGCAGTTATCCTTTTGATTTAGGGCAAATCACAATTCCTACATGGTCACTGGAAATTCCTCTGGTTGATTTCACTGGGGATTAATTTAGGTGAATAACTAGGTCAGTCTTGTTCTCAAGTTAACATTTCTATACAGAAATATGAAAGTAGATTAAGTTTAACACATGTGCCTACCTTGCTTCAGAAACTTCCTTCTGTAATTACAGAATCCCATTTACAACAACTTTGATATCATGTACAGGAGAAATACTAGAATTAGTATCAAAGTGAGCAGAAAAATTCATCAGCACATGAGACATGCTTTTTTTTTTTTTTACTTCCTTCTTCTAGCTGAAGTGAATACCAAAACCTTGACACAACAGCAATCATGCCACAGGTTCCCTCAGGAGAGCAAAGGAGAGATGATGAAACATCATTACTACATATCTAAACACAAAAGCAAAAATCATACTAGGCTAGAACTCCCCCTTTCACATTTTCCTGGATCTACCCTTTGCCAGACTCTTGATATAAAGAGTAATTGAGCAATATGGAAAGATACTCCTTTTTTATCTGTGAACTCTTCCATCATTAGTGTATCCTAAACCTTCCCAGATGTGCAATACTACCCAGAGAAGCAGGCAGAATCATAGAATTATTTAGTTTGGAAAACACCTCTAAGTTCATCAAGTCCTCCCATTACCCCATCACCACCATGATCATCACTGAAACACATCCCTAAGTACCACATCCACAGATCTCTTTAACACCTCCAGGGATGGTGACTCAACATATTTACCCCCCAAAAGTCCCTACCTGCTCTCTTCACATAAGTAAAAGAAGAACAGGAATCTTGGTTTTCCCCAGCCTTGAGTTTTGATGACTGGATATCAGAATTCCAGGTTAAATCAATTAGGATCAAGTCCTTGCTAAATTAACAGAATTTCTTTTCTGTGTTACCATTTCTTTTCATGGAACATGAACATAAATAATGTCTCTGAAATTTTAATGTCTCTTTCTCCTTTGATAAATTTCAAATTGATGACAGTCATTAAGAAACACAGGTCTGGCCAGTCACACCCAAATACAATGTAGGGCAATTCCTCAGGAAGCAGTCAGAAAACTTTCCACCTCTTAAAAGACTGTGCAACCATATGTCAGATCTTTAGCATCCAGGAATTCCCAGGTCTGAAAAACAAATGTGATTTCATCCCAATCCAGCAGTGCTGCTGAGAATTTTCCATCTCTCCCAGGGTCGTAACTCTTTGCTCTCCAGCTGACACAGCCAGCTCAGGGCAACACACACCACAGCAGGGGAAATGAGACAGGAACATAAATGATCTGCAGCAGCTGAAGGCACGGGATGAGTCTCCTCCTCTCCAAGCTCCTTCCACGTGAGCTTTGAAATATGCACCTGAACTGTGCCTGAACAACTCACTGCTTTTAAATAACCAACTCCAACAGGTGTTTGGTTTTGTTTTTTTGGTTTGTTTGTTTGTTTTTTTTTACTAGAATCAGGAATTAATTTAATTATACTCATGGACAGAACATATCCTGCTGTGTAATATGTCAAGATTTAATTATGAAGCTTTACAAAAGCCTGGTGAAGCCAAGTGCTTCAAATTTCCAACCCAGAAGCTTTATATGCCTTCATGCAGAGTAGTTACTTTTTACAGTGGTATTTAATGTGGCTCATAAATTCCCATTGAGCGTGGTACAACAAATGAAAACAAAAAATCATCCACATCTTATTTCCTTTCACCTACCAATAACTAAATAAAGGAGTTAGAGCTGAGCTGTTTGGCTCACTGGAGCTGAATGGTTTTCTTTTCCCAGTGAATTATTTACCTCTTGTAAGCACACAGTAAACAAATTTTATAATAGTTTCTTAACTCATCTTTGAAAGGTACCGGTAGTTTTTAATGAGAAAAAAAAAACACCAAAAAACCCCACAAACACCTCCATGAATAAGCCACATTCTTTTTCAAGGCTTTCAAGAGATTGTACTGTTCTATATATCACAATACCATAACCTATGGGAATTACTGTCAGCTGACATGCTACTGAAAGCAACTGCTTTGACCTTAATGAGCCTTGAAGCTCATTAAACAGTATATAGGAGCTGTGCATAGTGCAGGTGTGTTCCAGCACTGGAAAGGTATTTTATGATTTACTGCACCCTGGTTGATACATTGAATACTGACATCCTAAGTGAACTGTGATCCTTCATTTCCAATAAACCAATCAGGCATTCAAGATTACATTCATTCACAGAATTAGCAACAGAGCTTTGGTTTTATGCCAGTACACCAACTTTGTCACTCTTAAGTGTGGATAGTGCTCTGAGTGAATAAAGATCTCACTAAAAATGTCTAAGCATGTTCTGCATATTTACAATAGCTTCTTCAATTGTAGTTTGAAAATGGCAATTCTCATTAAAAATTATAAATGCATGCAATCAAATCCATATGGGGCTAAAACCCCAGCTGTGTCTGAAATGAGATTAATATTCTGAAAATTGGTAGCTTAAAAAAAAAATCTATTAACAGCACGAGGAATTAACAACAAAATGACTGCTCATGGTATGCAGTGCATGTGTACACATACATAAATGTACTGCTTGCATTTATTGGGCTGGTTTCCAAGGAGAATGTGCACAGACCATTTTTTAAAGTTGTCATTCCCAGCTTGTCACTAACTTTGGTGCCTTGCCCATGTCACCACCTGTAGCTTTTTGAGATTCATAAGCCTCTTTTAACTCCTACTTCAGAGATTATTTGTGAGTGTATTCACTTTTTTCACTGCCTCTGTCCTTGCACAGCTACTTAAGATTTGCTCAGAGATGTAACACTGCCTCTTTGTATGGATCGAGCACTGGCAAGTTTTGAATCTTACACCAAAGACAGACTTGACACTTGTGACTCTGAGAGGGGGAAAATGCAATCAACTTTCAGTTAAATGTCACAAACAGATTCATCAATTATCCCCTAAGATGCAAAAGATCTCCAAGAGCACCAACACTACAGACCTGTAAGCAGTTCATTCTCAATCCTATGAAACATTTGTAAATAGAAGAAGTGAGAGATGTTCAGAGAGTCAGCCTGAGAAATAGCAAAAGCACATACACATAGGGTTCAAAACTCAAATCTGTTCATATGAAAATGGGAGGAGCCAGAGAGATGAAAAGCTGAAATCCAAGCTAAAAGAAAGGTAGAGCTTGCAAATCTTTAAAGGCAGCATCCTTTAGATTAATTACACTACAATAAATTCTTCAAATTATAAATTAAATTGGATTACAATGAATGGTGGATGTTGTTTTGAAAGCCACATTGGGAATGAAGTACAAAATACCACCTTTTTGACAGCCAAAATCTTATAACAAACTTGTGTTGAATTTATCAACATCATAATTTTGGGAATGAAAAAGTGAAATGCAAATTCCAACTGTATTTCTCTGCCAAATCCATATTTGGAGTTCCTACTTGGAGTGGCATGGAAGAAAAAAGCAGGGATGAGATTAAGTTTTATAATTAAATTCAACCATTAAGCTTCTTTTTAATTTCTGCACATCTAAATGCAAATTTGCATGCTTTTTTGTTTGCATTCTCAGAACTCAAATGACTGTAGAAGTGAGTACTCACAGAAGTACAAGGTTTGACAAAACATGGAGAGAGTTTAATTTTATATTTCACTCCTGTCCTGGGACCTTCCTCCTAAGGATCTGCCTTTTGTTTTGGTCTTTTATAGCTTGTTTCTTTCTATAACTAAATTTAAAGATGGTTAAATAAACCAGAAAGCCTCTTAGATGGTCTTGAGATCACAGCTGGATAAAAGCTGAAGAGAGAATTTGAAAATGAACATTTCCAAATGTTTAAGTTTTGTCACAGACATGTTTTCATCTTCAGGGGCCGCTAAAAACAACCCAAGTAAATAGCAGGCACCACATCCTGCAATGAATGGCTCAGGTTGGGATTTCTGTCACTTTGAAACACACAGCTACTAATTAAAAGTCATCACACCTCAGACTGGTACAGCCCAAACGGCAAAAACTCTTTTTTTCCAAGACACTCCTTCCTTTGGCTACTCCTTCCCTTGCTGGCTGCTTGTCCTTGAGCATGCTCTGTCCAGGTCACCACAACAGAGGACAGAGGCTTGAAGAGGGCACATGCAGAGCCTCCAACCCCAGGCATCCTCTAACAGTAGGGAAGGGATCCAGCTGAAGCTGGCACTCATGGGGAGGGGTCTCATCTCACCACCAGTGGACAGGAATCCCCCATCACACATTTTAAAACCAGTTACTGCAATTCTGACACTGGGTGCAGGCTGGGCACATCAGCACAGCTCTTGTTAATTTGCTTCCTGCCCAGATTCAGAGATATTAACTCACTGCTTCAAAATATTTCTGTGTGTGCCACAGCCCCACTAGAGTAATCCCTAGTTACAAGTTGTGCACAAGATTCCTGCACAAGAGCACAATAATCCTGATGAGGCAAGATGGCACCAAGTGACCTAGCCAAAGATAACCCCTTTGGGATCCCATTGAGGTTTGGGAAATAATATTATTATCTCACATAGTAGCCTTGGAAGGATATTTTATTTTTCTGTTATCCAATCTAAACTTCTCCTGGAGCAACTTGACATTTCCTCTTATTCTGTCACTCATTACCAGAAACTGAACCCCCACCTGGCTTATTTCAGGGAGTTGTAGAGAGCAATAAGGTTCCTCCTGAGCCTTCTTTTCTCCAGGCTGAGCCCTCCCAGCTCCCTCAGCCCCTCCTCATCAGACTGATGTTCCAGACCCTTCATGTTGTGTCACACATGAAGAGTTGACACCACTTATGCTCAACCTTAGGTCACCAATGAGTTTTCAAAACAGGTTAATGCAAACCTTTGCAGCTTTTCTCAATGGTTGCCAAGAACCAATTTACTCTATGGTACGTGATTAATTCTATCCTTAAAGTAAATACCCAGGCAATACACTTTCAATAGCACAGAGATTACTCAGAAACTATTGCTTACCATCTCAAATTAATTGGAAAATCACTTGCATCTTGTTTTACTATTCAGCAAATTAAACTTTCTCCCCCCAAACCTGTTACTTGTGTACCACTGAGGGAAATCTGAAAGTGTCTTGCAAAGTGGAAAGTATGTAACAAAATAAAAAAAAAATTAATGTCTCATCCTAATCCCCACCAAAGTTTTCCTACTTCCTAGTTTTTATAAAGATTTCTGGCATCAATCCTTGCTCCTCCAATGAATCTAATAAGTCTGAAATCTTCCTGGATGGGGTATTTCACCCAATTGGCTTGAGACGAATCAGACCCACAAAGTTTACAAAGACTCGGGAAATACAACGCAATAATAAATTAGTTCTCTAACTACTACTATGGAAAGAAAATAGTATTTCCTATGGTAAGGCTGAAAGAATGAATACAAAATGGATTCAGAAATAAAGCTGATAAAAAGAAATCTAGAATGCATTTCTTTGTCATATAATTCCTTGTAGCAGCTTCTTATCTTGCTAAAAATCAGACTTAATGCAGACTATTAAGGTGTCACCTATAAGAGAAATACCAGTTTAGTCCTTTTTGCAGTAACGCCAAAAAGTCTGTTCTGACTATAAATATTTTGCTAAGTGTAAAGAGTTCTTCTGGGGCCATGTGGCTCCTTCTGAAACACATGTGAACCCTGACCCTGTTTAAAACTAAATGAATCTACAACATCTAACACAGTCTATCTGAAAGCAGGAATGCAAGAGCCTAGATGTCCTCAGTATTGACAGAAATGCTTGTTTATACACTAGAAATATCTTTTTATGATTAACTGTTGCCTTGCAAACCACTATTAAAAATGGAAGTTTTGTCTCCAAAGGCAAAACCCACATGGTACTCAGTCATCCCAAAGTCTGCCTTATCTTTTCCTGATCAATCTGGAACACAAAGATTTGCAGTCAAATGTTCTTGGCTTTTAATTCCTCCTTCCATTTCTAAAATGGTATCTTGCCGTAAATTTTTTGATTCTAGGTAACAAACAGGAATCAATATTTTATTTCCTAAAAACCCTCTCATCAAAGACATATTTACATCCCTTGTGTCAGTAGGCTGAAAGACAAAAAAAACCCCCAAAACATTCACACAATAATTGACCACTGCATCATGGATATAAAGTCTATTTTTGCTTTACAGTGTATTGTAGATAATTTCCAAAGAAAACATCCAATTGTACCATTCAGTTTCTGACACCAGGACTGAGAGAAAAAGGGGAAGATAAAATAATCAGTTTCCTCTGAGCACTGACAGTGCTGTACTGGGAGATGTGAGGCTAGAAATGCCAGTATTCAATATGCAGACCCACTCTATGGATTTCTTGCAGTTACAGGTACAGGGCTGCTATCAATAAAAAATCTCTGTGGAGAGGAAACCTGAATTCTAAAAGCACCAAAATCTTTGAGAGAACACTGAGGGTTTAACCTTCACATGGCGCAAACACAGTATGGAACTAAAGAGATGCTACAAAATCCTCTAGTAATACACATGGCCTGCTGTTGGGAAGATGTTCATGGGGGGAAAAAGGTCAGTGCCAAAATGATGGGCACTGAGAGCTGCAAGAGGATTTGGCACCCAGTGTGGGCTTCTAGTCCCTTCTGTTACCATGAAAACCCTCCCTGAGCCCTCCACAGCCACTGAGACAAATCTTTCCCTCTTTGTGTCCCCAGCCTATACTGGTCAGAGTTGTGCTGAGTCCTTCTGCAAACTGACAGGGCTTTTGACTTCCTGCTGAGTGTTTCTACAGAGAAGATCTGCTGTATTTGCTCAAGGGGAACAAGACCCCAAGGGTGGAGTCTCTGGAAGGCAAGAGCACCCCACAGAAACCTGGCTATCCCCAGTTCATACAGAGTGTAACACAGAACATGGACTGCAGCTGTCAGTCTGCCCTCAGGAATGAGGGAAGGACACTTCCCAAGGACCAGAGGTGACAGAAGGAACTGGGCAGGCTCTGCCACAGTGACTAAAACACAGTCAGTGTGTGAGGACCCACCTGCAAAGACAGGAAAGCTGCAGTTAAAGGAAAAAGTGATTTGAAATGCTTTTAATTTGCCTTATACCTGACTCTGTTGCTTTGAATTCTTCCCATTTACAAAGTTTTTAGTTCATATCATAACGGTATGTAACATTTTCCCACCTTTCAATGCTTTGGGGGTTCACGGTTGAAACAGATTCACCTTGGATGCCTGGCTGACACAGGGAGGTGCCACTGGCCACCAGCCTCTGTGACATCCCCTCCTGCTGGACATGCTCTAGGTACCTGCTGAGCAGCATTTGTTAATTCAGCACCTCCCTGCAGCCTTAGCAGGTTGGAGCAGAGGCTCTGAGGCACTTCTGAGCTCTATACCTATAACAGGCTCTCATGTTAAGCAGCTGGGTAAATTACAGGAAAACAGTGAGCATTTCAACATAGCCTGTTCTTCTAAAGGAAGCCTTCCTTTCAAGGAAGTCCTTCAGCCCAGATAAAGGAAAAAAGGAATATATCATTGGCACTGTTAGTTTTTTTCACAACATAGCACTTCCTGATTAAAAGCAGCTCTAGCCATGATGAACAGGACAGGCACTAACTACTCTGTAAAACAAAATGTTCTGTGTCAGTATCCAGCAGAAAATTGGAGGATAACTTCTATAAAATACAGGATCTGAAAGCCTCTGATTATCATTTGGTATCTTTCCTGAAGCTCACTGGGAGAGGGGCTGCCTGGCCATCCCCAGTGCCTCACAGCAGCTGGGCCCATTAGCCTGGGCTCAGAGCTGAGACTGTCACCTGACTCCTGTCACTGGGGCACTTGGTGCCAGCTGAGCTCCTCACACGGGCCATCAGCAAGGCTCAGCCCTCATGTGAGAACCTGTTAAGCTGCAGCGATGTTCATTTCCCCTTTCAAGCCTCTTACTAAGAAGCAGTGTGAAGCAAAAGAGGTCTTGAGAAATGAATGAACGAAATCTCTGCTATAAATTAAAATCTGGGGTCTTTTTCTCCCCATCTTACATATTAAACCAATAGAAAGCCTTGCAAAGTGACTTGTTTTCCTCTAAGTCTGCTTGCAGTTCTGTATAGAACTTCTAAGAAATGGAAGCTGCAGCAAAATTTTCAGAACAGCTCTATTTTAGGCCTAAACTAAAAGTAGATATATGTTCTACCTATATAAATACATAAGATCTATAATCCCATTACAATTTCTACATTGAATGCAGTAGATGTACCACAATACTTACTGCAGTACAGAGAAATAGATGAGTTCCTTATTTTGGCCATACATCAGTTTTTAAAGTGAAATAGAAAAAAAGGGTGAAATAAATTATTTAATGTTCATTTATCTTCTCTATTACAATTCTTTCACAGTGCCTTATCACAGGAATATACAAATTCTGCACATTTTGTGAGACTAGCAATGAGAATGCACTCTGCCTCTGAAATAGTTTTAGTTTAATGATAGATACGAAAGTTACTCAAAAATCAGCTAGCAATTAGCTGTTGTGATAATAATTGGAACTGAAATGTAGTTTGGCGCGCGGAAAAAATGGTGCATTGACTTGTCATTTGAACAAGCTTCTTCATGTTCAAGAATTTTTCACTTCACTAGAACCCTCTACAACACCACAAACAAAAAAAACCCATCCCAACTCCCCTCACCCCAATGCCATTTGCCATTTTAACAGTTTATTTGCATCACATAAGGAATTAAGTATTAATAAACTGAGACTTACACCATGCAAGGAAGGTCCTACATGTCCTGCTAAAAGGTAAACTTCAGTGAAATAAGATTAAAATTCTAATTTATGAATGCAAGGCTTACCAGCATGCTTCCAACAGTGAAGCTGGTAAGATTCTCTCCTCCCATCTCTCTCTTTAAAAAATATATCCTTGTAAAGGGACACAAATTGCCAGAGGAGGAAACAACATGGGAAAAGACCCTCCACAGCCAACAAAACCACAAAGAATGGAAAAGGTCTCCCACTTACACTTGCACATTTGTTTAAAATAAACTTTTGCCAAAGTTTATTACACATCCCTTAGCCAAAAATCAAAGCAGCTTCCCTTAGCACTGCCAGTGTGTTTACTGAATCACACGACTGAGAAGGGAACGAAGCCAATTCCAACTGTTCTTCCTACGGCACAGACAAACCTGAAACTGGTATAAACGAGGCACCAGGCAATCAGCTGTTCAATTTAGAGAAGAAACTCACACTTGTGGTGTAGGCAGCTTCAGGGTCATCCTCCAGCACCCGTGACAAGCCAAAATCTGAGACTTTGCACATGAGGTTGCTGTTGACCAGGATGTTGCGCGCTGCCAGGTCCCGGTGCACGTAGCCCATGTCTGACAGGTACTTCATGCCAGAGGCAATCCCCCGCAGCATTCCAACCAGCTGGATCACTGTGAAGTGCCCATCGTGCTTCTGCAAGGGAAGAAACAACACAGCTACTTCCCATTTATTTCATTCCAGTGATATGAACCACAGCTCTTATTTTAAAATACTTTTGTCACCCATCCGGCAAAGCTGCCCACTCCCAAGTTTGCTTTTTCAAGGACTTAAGTTGCTTGGCAGTACATCCCATCACATCTCTCATTGTGCAGCTTATCCCCCCTTTCCTCCACATTTTCACACATTTCACAATCTTCCCACTGACAACATTAAATTGCTTTCATACTTGATTACTATGAACACCTTCCCCCAGCATTATTTTTAGTACAAGAATGAGAAAGGACACAAAACTCTTCAGCTATTACTCCATGGCCTCAGGAAACAAAGAACCCTCTTTTTATTGTCTCAGCATTGACTGTCTATATTGAAGTACTGCTGTTACCTCACTTTTATGGTATTTTTTTGGGGAGGGTTTTTTTGTTTAAAAAAAATATCCCAAAATAACTTGAAAAAAATTTGGGGCTTTAGCTCATGTTACTTACGCACCTAACACCTAATCTCTGAAGACTAGATTAAAAAGGAGATTTGGGATGGAATTCAGGGGTTATGTAGCTTTGCCAAAATTTTACTGGCTGATTAAGGTTAAGCTCAGACCCATGAATGCATTAAACTGCTTAAGACCTGAAATCTATTGGAGTTGAACATGTAAATAAGAGTTATGCCATTAACTGTGCTTGCCCAGCTGGGCAGCCTTGCTGGGCCCTCAGTTTCTCCATCTGCAGCATCCAAGTCAACACTTCTTTATGTCCTGCATCAGACAGCTCCTGAATTATGTGGCAGTGGGGAGCTGCACTGAAATGTGATTTTAAACAAGGCTATTTGCCTTGTTTAGGCCTGCCCTATCTACCATTCACAGCAGGCTGCTTGCAGGAGTATTTTTGTGACCTCAACTGGCAGACATTTAGCTTCTCATGGATTATTCAGTGACCCAGGCTTTTCATGTTTGCAGGAACAGCCAAACAAAAACAGCTCCTGCAAACAAGTAAACTTTCCATTTTCTCTTTCAACACTTTCAGCACTGGGCTACAGACAAATATCAAATTCTGATCAACATTCAGGACACTTCTATTGCTTAGCTCGTGCATTTAAGCAAGATGATTTTTATAGGGGAGAAGCTTACAGGAAGTTCAGCAAATTCACTAGATTCAGCAAAGCAACAGGCTGAACTATGCTTAGCTTTATCCCTGGTCAGCAAAGTATTTCAGCATTCCCATAATGATTCAGTGATTTGGGGCCTACATCCAGCATTCCCATAATGATTCAGTGATTTGGGCCCTATATCCAGGTAGTCAGGATATAACCATTTAACAACTATGACAAAAATCAGAAAGAAAATGGTAAAATGAAGATACTATCACACCTTGTCAGTAAGAAGCCCTCACTGCCTTATTATACTTCTCAGCAACACTTGTATTGAAGGAGCCAGGCCAAACACCACAGCCACCTCCCAAGAAAGCACGTTTCATGACACTTTTTTGAAATCAGCTATTTACAAGTGATTTAGAGCAATTTTTTCCTCTTGAATGTGTCAGCGTCTTATGTCAGGGCTTATGTAAAGCTCTTGTGTCTCTAAAATCTCCACACTGAAGTGGAGGCAGCTCTCCCCAAGCAATCAGGCCACACCATGCCTCGTTGTCACCATCAGGGCCACCAAGGCTGGTTCTGCAGGGGACACTCAGCTGAGGGTCAAGACACAACTGTAATGAGTCCCAAACTACCAGTGGCAGATGTTTTAAATAAACCCATTCCATCCAGCAATTAAGCAAAGGGAGACAAAAGATTATATTCTTAACTACTTTAAGCTGCTTCCTGTAAAGGAAGGACAGGAATTATAACCAATGTTTTTGTAATGAGGCGACATGAGATTTCTGGGTTTGCCTTTTATTTAATAATTCCAATTGTTCAATTGATTAAAAAATTACGAAGCTGGTTGCCAACAGTTAATACTCTTCACGCTTACCATGTATGGATTACTTTTATCAGCTAACTGTAGAATTAGGATTTGGAACAAAGTGCCAGCATCTGACTTGCAAAATGACCATTCAAGCCCCTCTCTACCCCCACAACAAAGCACCAAACGAAACCCCTCAAACCTTGAGATTTTACCTCCTCCTTTAGCTCCATTTTTTAAAGCAAACCTCAGAGTCATCTGCAGCACCTCCCTTAACCTTTTGTCTTCCTGGATTGCAAGCATTCTTTCCTTCCTTTTTTAATTTCTGCTCTTTCAAATCTAGACCATGCTTGGCTGATTTTTTGTAAAACATAACCTTTTGTCTGCTCTTTCCAAGTCTCAGTACTTGCCTTACCAGTACAGCTGTAATGCCTGAGTTTAAAACAATCTCATGCTTTTGCCATTCTCTCCATCCTTCTTTCAAGTGTTTTTGGGCTTCTGCCTTGACACATAAAGCTTCTTATCTTCACAGTTAAAGAAATGACAGACCTGCTAACGTACCAGCTGCAATTTTATTTTCTCCTCCTTCTCCCTCTGCAGATTTCTCAGAATCCTCTACTGCATCTGTTCTCCTCTCTCTTTTCTCAGGCTTGGTTTTATATTTTTTCACTGCCAGCCGCCTTGCAGTTGGACCAAGTACATTTTTACTGTCAGCAGAAGAGTCTTTTCTCAATCAAGTCTCTTTGTAATCACTTCTGCATCAGTTTCCATGCCAGCTGTGCCCCCTTACAATCTATAAACTGTTATCTTTCAATACATCAATTTTTTTTTTAATGTAAGCTGATCTGGATACAGACTATGAGCTATATTTAACCTTTGGAAAATTCAACTAGGTTGATGAAATTATAGCAGGTAGAATATGGCCTCATATTTTCAGCATTTTTAAGCCCCCAGGTACAATCCTTTGGCAACTTTCCACTATCTTGTTTCATTCACTTGGTATAAAAGGAAATAAAACACTCACCTGACTGATAGGATGGTTGTTACCCAGGACTTTATTCTGATTCCCATAGCTTAGATTTGAAATATGTTTCTCATAGGATTCCCACTGGGCTGTTAAGGGTGTTAATCAATACTGGCAGCAATTCAGACCTCAGTGGACTCACCACATTTATCCTATCATCTCATTAAATTTTAATCAAGCATTGATGGCTTTGCTAAATAAACTTTTCTCAGCAGCTGGGTATAGATGCAGTATCTGAGTAGTTGCTCTTGCATTTGTGCAGCCCTTAAAAATGCCCTGAAAAATTATTTTCATTCAGCTACAACTTCCTTTTGAGGCCCTTATGTAAGTGAAATATTCTCCTCATGTTACAGACCTTTCAAGAGCACTAACATATAATGGACTGCTGAAGAGGTTCAGTTACTGTAGGGGAGGAAGGAGGATATCCAGAGTTTCTCTCATTGCATTTTGCCCTCCAGTTTTCAGCTCCAGTGCCTAGTTTAGTGTTTTTCAACATGGCCATGGAATTTTTCTTCTTCAGAGATTTTTTTCCATTTCACTCCCCAGTAATCTTTTGGAGGCGTGGCCACTGGATTTTTCTGTGTTCTGTTTCTGGAGTTCCATCTATTCCAAAACCCACTTATTTATTTGCCAAATGAATGAGAACACTTTTAGGCCTTTATGCTCTATACAGGATTTGCTACAGGTCTAGAAATTTTACTGCAGATTATTTAGAACTCATTTTAGATGGAGAACNGAACAGCACTGGAAATGGTGAGTCTGTGTCTAACTTAGATCATATTCACCACTGACATTTCTTATGGTCACTGGGTAAAAGATGCACTTTTTGCTATGCATTTACTGTTACAGTTTCACTGTGCAAAGTAAATGGTAGAACTTTGCCAAGATAAATCTTCCAAAATTCAAATTGCAGCTTGGTATTTCTTGGAAGTGTCACTCATGCTTCAGACTATCATGTGTATCACACTAAAGTTTATATTTTTGGTACTAAATGAGGTCAGCTGATAATTTCTTCTTCATTCAACTGTTGACAAGAGTTCCATGCAGACTTGATTATTATTAATAGATTCCATTAATTCAATTAAATATAATTACTTCAGTTCATTTTAAATGCTAATGAGTGATCCTACATAGAGTGCAGAACAGCCCTATCCCATACTTCTTTCCATCCAAATTCCATTCCCTCCACACAGGATGTAGCCAATACATCAGAAATTTCATGAAGACCACAATTTCTCTGGCTGCTCACAAGGATCTCATGTGAGAGAGTTTTAAAGCGTTACTGAAGCCAAAGTTTACGAGATCAACTGCTTCTCCCACAGCCACAAAGCCTGAGCCCTGCTACAAAAGGAAACCAGATCTGTTTGACAGTTCTTGACAATTAGTTCTTGACAAATCCCTGTTGGCTCACACTTATCTCACTGCTGTCTTTAAGATGTTTAGACTTTGTTTGATAATTTGTTCCAGAAATCTTACTGCAGTTGACATTAAGCTGACTGGCCTGTAATTTCTTGGCTTCTTTTTTCCTCTTTCAAAAGACATTCAAAATACCTTCATTTAAAAGACACTGGCTCTGTTCTGATCTTCTGATTTCTCATTCTCAACAAATTCACAAAGAGCACACTAAGAGAGTCCACATTACCTTTTAAATTCTTTTTGCCTTCAAATATGAGACAGTTTGTAAAAAATTTCTTGTTGCTCGGTACTAAGAATATCTATGGTATTTAATGTCTAAGTAAGAATAGCTACATATTAAAAATGCCCAGCATTTCCAAATGAACTTCTCAGAGCAGCATCAGAAATTATGTTCTATCCATCATTTAGGAGGGTAAAACACTGCTTGAGAACAAGTGCTGTGTCTGTAGCATCAGTGACAGCTTCTCAGTGTAATCTTGGCTCACTTAAATACGTGCTGCTTACAATTTCATTGTTAAGGGAATGCATTCTTTCAAATTCACTTTCTAATTGCTCAATTTGATTTTGGTTTAAAA
>VXBB01023398.1:176398-188377 GCA_013399915.1 Illadopsis cleaveri
TATACATTGCCAAAAAATGTAAAATACTGATTAAATCTGAAATTCACACTATATATATTTTTATTTCTCTGGTTTTTTTTCCACAATACAAGGTTTTGATAGTGTGCAATTTAATTGAGTGCCAGAGTGATGAATAAGGAGGAGAATCTGAAGTGTCATATCAATGACAAAATATTCAGCTTGTTGTCTCCTGTTGTCATTTTAAATAATGCAGCAAAGCCTCCTTTAATGAATGTTTTATGTAAGATTAATCCTCCAGAAAGAATAGTTAGCACATGTTCCTTATCTACAAACTTAAAATGAAATCTCTAATACCAATTATGGGATAGATTTGTTAACATAAACACATGATACTCATTTTTTCACTTAAAACAGCACAGGTTGGCAGCTGTTCCCTGGTTCATATCAGAAAATATTGCTCCAGCACTTCTGCAGATCAGAATCCACGTGGCTCAGGAAATCACCTCCCTATCAGGCATCTTTTCATTCCAAAGCCATGTTGTGCTGTTGGTTGCCCAGGGATTTATCTAAAGCCAGAGAGATAAGACAGCCCCAAACCCAGGGGCATCCCCTCAGTGAGGGCTGTGCCTTCCACAGCCCCCCAGCACTCAGGGCATCCCAGGGGGAAACCCTTGGAAACACTCCTGGAGCTCACCTCTGCTCCATTCATCACACACCCTTCAAATCAGAGAGCCCCTGGTCATGGCACTGCAGCTGCTCCTCTCCTGCCACCACTAAAAATGCATTTGTATGCACCAGAAAGAATTCATTTCAGGGAATAAAAAAATATTTTTCCATTAAACCAAAATTGGTAGAGGAAAAAAGGAAGAAAAGTAAAGATTATGAAAAAAAACCCAAAAACCCAATTGAAAATAATTCTGCCACTTTGCATTTTTGGTTTTGCATTGTTAGCCCACATCAGTTCACACAAAGCCAATGTGAATTTTACAAATATCGTTAGTTAAGTTAGTTTAGTGAGGGCAAGATACTTGTGNTTTATAGTTCCAAACTCCTTTTTGAGAGTTTAGAAGCCAGAGTTTGCAAACGGGATGGGATAACATATTTACATCCTGCTGCCACAGGAAACCACACAGATATAACTTATTTATCTTGCTGCTAGAGCACTTTGGATTTACTCATGTCTATATAGCAAATATCATTAGTTAAGTTAATTTAGTGAGGGCAAGATACTTGTGCAAAATCAATTATTAACAACTCAAAACACATGAAGGACCAGAAGATACTGTTTAAATGTTACTAAGGTATGGTCACACAGCTATCACTGCTACCTGAAGATTTATTGTACCCACACAATCTGAAAATATTCCATAACATAAACCTGTTCTCTGAGCTGTTTTCCTGTAATATACATTAAATGCTTTTCCACTTACTACCCTGTGACCCACTGGCAAGAATTTATGCCTGTTGGTGTGTTTTGGAAGCCAGGAAAAGCCTGTGTGTCTATTTTAAAAACACCTTCTCAAATCTTCTGGCCCTCCCCTCGCGTTGCAGGCAGCACTGCACGTGGCAGTCCTGGTTCCTCACATCACAAAGGGAGAATGTGCTTTGGACAAGAGAAATTTGAGCAGTCCTGCTGCTCCTGCAAGCCCTAATCCACATCAATCCTCTCTTGTGCCTACAGAAGATATTCTGGAACATTTTGAGGAAAGAAAAGTGGAACTGCAAAGAGAAAGCAGCTATGTAGTTTCCATTATTTATTTTCTGATCCTTATCTTTCCATGAGAGAAGCAAGTGGAATGCAGAAGAGGGTAAAACCAGAAGAAACAGGGGTTTTTGTCACTACTTGGGGGTTGGGTAGGTAAGAGAGAAATAATGGCTAAAATTATATTACAGAAATACAAAAACTGGTGCTTTGCTCTAGCACTGAAACGAAGAATAAGAGAAAAAAAATCAGAACAGATAACACATTCTGTTCAGATTCAGTTTAAGAGAGAGACTTTTGCCCAGCTGGATTAACCAAAACAATTCACCTCAGTTATTTTGTAACTGAAATTCAGCGTATTTCACTTAATCTAATGACATCTCACCCTGAAGCTCCTCAGAGTTCATACCAATCCACATCCTCCTGTGGAAAGGGCAAGGGATGTTCTTTGGTTCAGAATCAGACCACAGAGTCTGACTGCATCAATGATCACTCGCCCTGCTGACCCCAGAGCACGGAAAGGAATTTAAACAATGTGAAATCTGTGCACTGGGGGCTTCTGCACTTCATATTCAGCCTGCCATGATTCACAACAAGTTCTTAGGGAACACAAGAAGCAAATCCCACTTAATCTCTGTTGTGAATTTACCTGTTATCAGAGAGGCACTATATTTAGAAGCTGTATGCTACAAATGTAAAGCTGTAAGCTACAATGTAAATTTGAAAAGCGGCAGAATTAAAAAAAAAAAAAAAAAGCACACATAAGGTTAGAATGAAACAGGTTTTTGTGCTTTCATAAGCATAATGATGTGGTTAAGGTATTATTTCAATTCTATTCTAAAATGTCATTTGTTTTTTATTCAATATTATGCCTAATTGAGAAGTTTATAAGACTCTGACATGACTTCAGGATATCCTTTGTGTATTTTCCCATTCATTCTTTGAGCTGTTTTGCTCCATTTCCCTTTAGTCTACATAAAGATTAAACATCTAAGTTACCACTGAGCTATAAAAAACTCATGATCCACCACCTTTATGAGCAAGGCATCATTGCTCATGTGCAGAAGTAGTGGAGGTCACACATCAACACTCCTGAAGGTTCTGAAGCCCACAGAGGAACCTTTGGTTGTAACGTGTGGGCTGCTAAATCCAAAATTAAACAAACAAAACATCACGAGCTCCAACAAGTACATGATGCCCTGGACCTACCATTGTGGTATTTTTGTGATCTCCTGGGGTTTTGCATAATTTCTCTTTGAGGGTTTTTTTCTTCAGAACATGAAGGCACACACTATCAAGCTTCTGCCTCCAACTCTGATTCTGTGTGTCACAGACAGGTGATGTGAGTCTGTGCAGGATTGTCTAGTCTTCACCACCTGCACAAGCCACCTAAAAAGGCTTTTTAAATACCATTTTTGACATTTTAAGGTGTAAAATTCAGATTTAGACAGATTATTCCCCATACTCAGTATTTGGGCCTGGGAGTGCTACTTCAGCAAGTTGAATTTGGTAAAGGCACACTGGCTTCCCACCTAAAACAGACCAAAACAATTTCAACATTATTCAAGTCAGCTGTTTCTCCTGCCCCCCATCTCACAAAAATGAACCAGTTCTGATTATGCTTTTACATCCAGTGTTTTAACACTAGCAAAAAAGGGAGTTCAGTTTTCCCTTAATCTTGAAACAGAAAATCTGTGTGCATCTCATTCACAAATATACTTCTCTGTGTATCTGGCAGGCTCCTCCTGCTCCCCTCTTCATATCTTTCTGCTTCTGTTAGTAAGGAACAGCAACTTGCTTCAACTAACATACTTGTAACAATAAATTTCCAGATTTCCTGTAGTCATATTTTTAAAATCTGCAATAGTAGTGTATATTATGTTAAAATGACCACATATGCAAATACTTTTTTCTGAACTTCTAGGATTTAAATGTTTGGAATTGTTTACCCTGACCACCTGAGCATAAAATGAGATATTTAGCAAGGGTGAAGAATGAAAACCTCCTTTTATCATGTCCTACACTCAGAGCTTAATCCCAGTTCTACAGTTCCATCAGCACAAAATATGTTTCCTTCAGTATTAATTCTACTTGCTGCTCATCCTTTTGGTTCTGAAGTACTCCCTGCCTGCCTAATGGAAAAGTCCATCTACATTTGAACTTCTGTTCTCAGAAAATACATGCATTATGTATTAGTCATAGGTTTTATAAGATAAACATTCCAGTGGAACATCACTGAGGCTGGAAAGAATAAACTGGAAGAGCCATTTGGCTCAGGTATCCCAGGAAATGCATATGCAATAGAAGAATCAATTTGTTAGTCACTGGGAAAGGATTAGCAATTTTCATTTAAAAACAAATATAAAAGTGTAGGTGCTGGAATTGAGAGTAAAGAAAAATGAATTAACTGGGGGGGGGAGAAAGTTACATTTCTCATTATTGGAGTACTATAATCACAGCTGAATTCACTATGTACAATTGCTCCTTGATGGTTCTTGTTGAGTAATTTTGTTCAATAAGCGTCTGTCAATACAATTTGCTTTCAAATGCCAGTTTGTACAATATCAAGAATAATGGGCTCACTCAGGTGCACTTGGAAATTGTAATAAAATATTAATTTTGGGCAAAAGAAAACTGATAATCATCTAGTTTAGTACTCTACAATTCTGCCTGAGTTTTTTGAGGAGCTCTGTGGAATAAATGTGAACATTGTGTGTTAGACCAAGAGCCATAAGAAAGTAGGCAGGAAAACACTGAAGAGGGGATATCCTCTGTAGAATGTGCTTTTTGTTGAAGAGGAGTCCAGGACAGCAGTGAGCAAACCATCCTACATAATTTCCAATTTCTGGAAAGTGAGTGCACAAATTTCTTGCATGCAATGTATTTTTTGAGGTTCACAAAGGTGGGTTGTTTCATCAAGCCCAATTTCCTTGCTTCTATTTTTCCTATAAAGTCAAGGAGCTGGGATAGTCAACCCTTGCAAATTTAAATGGCAGGAAATAATTGATGGTTATACTTCATTAAAAAAGTCACATCAGGATACTTTCACAGAAGCTTCAGAGAGGGGCTCTGTGCGGAACAGGGGGCAATGGGCCAGCTGCTGACCACATGGGGAGATGACATTTAGAGAGGAATTCATGGCAAGAATAATTCTGATGGTTCTCCCACCTCTCCTGCTGATGGAGTCTGCTGAACAGTCCAAAGGAGAGGTTTGGCTGACAGGGCCTTTCCGTGGTTGCTCATAGCCTGGCACCCATCTCTACTTCTTGTTGACAGAAAAACTCAGTGAAAGAGTTTAGCTTGAAAGGAACAGTAGGAGAGGTAAATACCTCTTCATTATTTGCTCTCCCTCTTCTCCCTTCCAGCTCAGCAAGCTGAGCAATCTCTGGCTCTTCAAGGACAGCAATGCACCGTGAAGTTCCTGCCTGCAACTTCTGCCAGGCAGCACGGGCAGGCATTTACACAACAAACCCTTCACGGCTCACTCCAATCAGGAGATGAGAGGTCCCCCAAAGTAGAGCAAAGAGCAGGGTGTTTAGTTTGGAAGAGCTGGAATGTGAAGAGGGAGACGCAGCTCTGGCAGTTCATAATTTGGATTTTCACAGCGTGTTGTGTCTGTGTGTGTGTGTCACACACAAGGTTCCACAGCTGGTGGCAGCACCAATTTGGTGAGGAGTGTAAATGCTAAGTAGTTTAAGAATTCTATTTAATATGTGCAAGGCTATCACTTGAGAAAAAGTACTTACTACTCATGTGAGTCCATCTGTCATTGCAGACCTACATCAGCTAAATCACGTCAATTTGTGCTGCTAACAGGTGGAATAACAAGGAATGAAGTAATTTGTGACATAAATGATAGCTAAATAAAAAGGAAGCTATTGTCTGAAAATGGGCTTGTTTTTGCAAGAATCTAGGATAAATTTTGCAGGCCTGCTTCAAGTTTTGCTTCTGGTGAAACTGCTGTACAACAGTGACAGACTTTTGATGTAACTATCAATTATAAGCACTATTGCATTAGAAGTTATGTCTAGGCATAAAAATCACCTACATTTGAGACAATGAAGAAAGATGTAATGCCTCACCCCAGCAGCATAAATTAATCTTTAAGTTGGCTAAATCAGGATACCTTTTATATAGGAGAATCTTTTTATAAGAGCATCTCTGCAGTGTAAAAGCTGAATTACACAAAAGTGAACATCAGCTGTCAATGCAATGGTAAAAGAAATACACGCCTCTCAACTACTGAGATTAAAGTAGAAAGAGAAAAAAGGAACCAACAGCTGCATGGTCCTGCCAAGCTGCTTTCCAGACATTTATAGCAGATTTTCCAGTTTAGTTCTGTGTTTCATTAAAACATCTGCAGCAAATTTTGTAGCAAAAAGATCTAAAAGCATTTAGTCTTTAGTAAGGAATACATTTGCTGAGTATTTGGAAGGGAATCTGCCACTTAGCTTGAGTTAAAGGTTTTGGTAAATAAAAAGCACCTCATTATCTTTGTTCCCAATGACCCTAATAGCAGAATAATGCTGGCATTTTAAGTCTCCCATGTAGTTAAATTAACTGAAATCTTACCCATAACCATTATGTGAAACAATTAGGTTATAATTCTGCAGTTATTAAATGCTAAGTACCTCTGTTAGGCTTATGAGAGCTACTGTCCAACACAAGCCCAAACATCTGCACTCAATCATGCACAGCAAGAGAGTCACTTCTGAGTCTCTCACATCCCAAGCGCTACCTTTTCGAGATTTGGAATTTTGTTTTTGGGGGATTTTTTGTTTTGTTTTGGGTTTTTTTTTGTTTTGTTTTTGTTTTGTTTTGTTGTTGTTTTGTTTGGGGGTTTGTTTGTTTGTTTGGCTTTTGTTTTTTTGTTGTTTTGGGGTTTTGTTCCAAAAATGTGTGGAATTTTTTTTCTCACATGTAAAGCAAAGCTGCTTTTAGCAATTCACGAACGGAAAGGGCATCCCCTGGTCATCTCTGATACAGAAAGGGGCAATTCAGAATTCATACATCAATTCAATATAGATGTAAATATGATAAAGTAGAAAAGGAAGAGTTGAATAGCAGCACTACAGTAAGACTGTTGAGATGGAACTGTTAGCAGCAATTTCTGACCTGCACTGCAGAGCTTCATGCCACCTGACCCCTCACATGCATTCTTTCTCAAAGGAACACATCTCATCCATTGCATTTATCACAGTTCTCCAGTGCCTTTCAACTACCTGAAAATCTTCCTGTTTTCTGGGGCTGCTGCTTTGCCTACTTTTTTGTTTTGTTTTGTTTTGTTGCTTTTGACACGATCAAACAAAAATATTTGTCTCCATTAACTTGTGAGTATATGTTACACATCATGCAGTTGCATTTCCATTTTTTTTCCCATTTTCAGTGTTTCATCAGATTGAATCAGAATTATTAGTAAAAGCCATTTAATAGTAAGGCATTGTGAATGAATTTCATTAAACTGTGTTTAAAAGTTTGAAGTCCATAAGATCAAAAGCTTTACAAGCACTCAGAAAACAACAACCCTCAGGATCTTACAAAATTAACTTGTAGATAGGGAGGCAGTTGAGAAGCCAGTTCATGAATTTGAGGCCATCTGTAATTTAACAGAATCAGTGGGATGCTCTACACAACACTGTGTTCAAAACAGAGAATTTTACGGGGCCTGCAGTATTTCCTCTTCAATAGTTCAGTAACAGGTACCACCTCATTGTGATGCTGACTGCCACAATACCTAAGGGCTATTAAACACTCCGAGATATCCCATGGGGAAAAAATATGGCAAGTATTTCACAAACTGTTGACAAAAGAAACCCAAATAGTCATAAGAAAAGACATCAAAGCTGCTGAAACGCTTCTATTCAAAGAAAGCAAAGAAAGAAATAATAGCACTTGAAATTAAAAGAAAAGTAAGAATCATCTTGTAATTAGAATTACTGCAGTAGATAAAATGGGGCACAGAGAAGTACAATAGTTTCTTTTGTATAGCAAGTCAATAACATTATGTAATTTTCCAATTTTCTCCCTCTTTTTACCAAAGGAGATTTTTTATTTCAAGAAAAACTTTTAAGTAACACTACAGATAATGCAGGATGTCCAGAAAAGATACCAGCCTGACATTAGCCCATGCACAGATCCATTTTTACACAGAAATATGTAGTTTGGAAAGAAACTTCGATTCAGTTTTAACTAACTATAGTTATATTTACTCTTCATTTATTACTTTTGATGGAAGATGGTGTTTGATGGCTCCAGAAGAGAATGGATAACACAAGCAGCCTATCTTGGAAAGGATGCCTCTAACCTGTCCTCACTCATTTAAAGAGAATTAGAGGAATTCAAATCATGGTAAAAGCTATTTAAAAACCCCCACAACAACAAAAAAGGCGGTTTTCAACTTGCAGCTACCAAAGCACACAAAGGTTTCAAACACCAAATTAGTACATAATTAAGTCTTCCATTTCCAAATTTGTTTTGTTTCTGTGTTTTAGCAAGGGAATATAAATTTTTAGGGAAGAGTCACAGAGTCACACAAATTCTGAGATTTTACAGTGGCATGTTTAGAGTGCTCCTTCTGCCCTAAACCAGGACAAATACACATGGACATGCTTCATGAAATGGATGATTAGAGGATACCAGGCCTTCTCTTCCAATATTTAGGTTTGCCATGTAACTGCATACCACCTACCCTCACAATTTCTCCTATACATTAATTCAGGAAAATGGCTTGTTCTCAAGAAGTTACCATCTTTTCCATTTCCTTTTGCTTTGGCTTTTTATTGGAAAGGACATCTGATCTCCCTGTCTGACCAACACCAAATGTTATTTCTCTGAGATGTGTGGAGAGATGGGGCAGAGAGCGAAAAAAAAAAACAAAACCAAACTACTGATGTGTGGGAAGAGGCTGGAATACCTACCAGAGGAAATGCTGGGGGGTAAAGATCCACCCCCTGCCACTGGATGTGAGGCCAGGATGCTATTTAAAAATCCCGCCCTCAGGAATCTCGAAAGAGACTTCACCCCAATGGTCGGAAAGGATCCTTTCAAAGAAATAAAAATGATCATTAATCAAACGACTTGTCCTCTGGCTGACAAAAGAAGTTGACTGTTTAAAGAAAGAACAACCAAATCTCTGCAGAGTTAACAGTGGTGTCACGGGAATAGATCTCATGAAAAGCAGTTAAAAGCCTTTGTTTGCTTTTTCACCAAGTCATACAATACACAGCTTTAACCAGAAAAAGGTTTTCTGCATAGTTTGCAAATGGGGAAATTCCAGCACTTCTAGGAGCAGTAGAAAAATTTGGTGTTTCAACAGCAAATTGCACCTGTGGGATACTCATAATGCATTCCAAATGACTCCACCATAGAGGCAGGTTACAATCTTGTGTTCACATCAAAGACAGACCAGTGGAGGTGAGGCTGTACCAGCAAAGCTGTTTTACACCAGTATTTTAAAGCCACCTGACAAAAGCCACGTCGGGCAAGGGGCAAAGGGGAACCAGAATTTGCAGCTAAAATACTGAATTCTGTGTCAAGGCAGCTCCATCAGTCAGAGCTTCTGTCACACCTCCCAACACCTGTCAATACACTGATAGAGGCAAAAACCAGGAGTATGGATGATGCCTAGAGAGTTTTAGCTTTTTAATATATTTTTCATATAATTGTAACTTTTTGATTTTAAGCAACATGGACATGGCCTCTTTCTGCTTTGCTCTCAGCAGAAGCTCAACACATTTTATGCTTTCAATATAATAAACAGTATATTCTTCTCATTGCCTACATGTAGAATTTTATTCCTGGAAACAATGATTATCTCATCTACCTCTTTTAAAGCAAGTACTTGTGACATAGCTACTGCAGTGGTGAGAAATGAAGATGCCTTAGCATTTGATTCACTGTTTCAGCTTTCAGCATTTGGACAGAGATCTGCAGACATCCTTTCAACTTCCTCATGTTAGTGCTCAGTGAGTGCCAGTGTCAAAGATGGATCTAAAATGACAGCTCTGCACATCTCACTTAAAAGCACAGGGTCAGAATCCTCCCACCTAGCAAAAAATCTAAACTGACAATCAGAATAATCTGGGTATTTTTGCAAGTGCATCGAGTAAGCATCCATCCAAAAAGTTAGGCAATGGCAAGTGAGGTTTTCCTCACCTTTGCAGGTACTTCATATTTGTTCTTTTAAGAGACAGAAAGCATCTTGATCTTTATACACAATGAGAAAAACAAGTGACCCTCAGCAGTTGGGATGTTTTTTCCCACTAATAAAAATACAGTGAGGAAAATTTACTCTCAAAACACACATGCACTTGCTGAATTTAAAGTAGCCTAAGAGAGCTTTGAGTTTTTTACTTTTATTTTCAAGGAGGAGTTCTAATGTTTCCCCTCAATCCATCTGTCCTTTATATTTGTTAATTAGACATGCTGCAGTCTGTGGAAAAAGAATTAATTTAATTGGTGATCTAGATGTAGTACATCTGTAGTATATCTGATGGCTAAAGGTAAGTTTTCCCTCTGGACACTCAAGAGAAGTCTTTGGCATTCCCATAAAAATGTTTCTGAATTCCATGGCTTCCACTGCAAAATATTTACAGAAGTGATCCTTGACAGACAGTACAGAATGCAGTACACAAAAATTCAGTTTTAAACTGGAAATTGTTACATTAACTCCAAGATGTTTGGTACTAAACAGCATCTTAAAACATAAAGGCTAAATAATGAACATGTGAAGACTTCCCAAATAGAACATTGTTCCTCTGTTTCAAAATATAAATTATACCAACCATAAAGTACAGCCACTGAGTCACACACCATACGTACAAACCTTCAGAAAAGCCAAACAGCTTCAGCATCACCAGTGACATTTTCATCTATTTAAATGCTGTTAAATGGCAAATAACTCCAGTTTCCTAACAGTCTTACAATAAGTTACTTTGTTATAGAAATTAATGAAGACAACCCCAAATTTATTTCACTTATTGTACATATTCAGAAATAAAAAAAAAAACAAAAAAAAAAAGGAGCAGTGAATTTTAGAGCAAGTAAATCTATGAATACTAAGAAGAGAACAAAAATTATTGGGGTTCTATAAGCAGTAAATAACTAAAAGAATACATATAAATAACACTTTTCTCTCATACTCAAAAGCTGGGATTCAGTTGCTTAAGTGTAAATGGTTTGTGTCATTTGAGATCCTCTAAAAAATCTGAGATTCCCAGCTGAGGGGCAGACATGACAGGATCAGCAGGAGATTTACACTCTGAGGGTGGCAGTAAGAGGTAAAGCAGCAGTTGCATATTTAAGAGTAGGCACTGAGTGTCATTTTAGTCAACTGAATCCNATCAGCAGGAGATTTACACCCTGAAAGTGGCAGTAAGAGGCAAAGCAGCAATTGCATATTTAACAGTAGGCACTGTCATTTTAGTCAACTGAATCCCATCCAGTCTCCTGTCACCTCAGAAATGTCTCTGACTAAGCGGAACTCAAGAGTTACAAGAACAAGACGTCCTTTAGTCTCTTCTAGAAGTCCACAAACACCTTCTGAAAAGGACAAGGTTGGTAACATTCTGCCCTGACCAGCACTCATCAAGAAAAAAATGCAGACAAATGAGAGATTAAAAGTTCATTCATCTTAAAACATGCTTGGTTCTAAATTAAAATACAGCCCCAGGATGAACTTTTTTTCAGCCCCAGGTGTGCTTTTTTTCATCATGTGCACAATGTGAAAAGGGTTTGAGACTTGATTACATGATTTTATACTGGAAAGGTGATAACCACTGCAGATAAAGCAAATTAATTCTTGTTAAGCCACATCAATCACCACCAGATGGACAGAGCTTTGGTAAGAGCTTTGGGCATTTACAGTGGTTTAGAAGTTAGTCAAATATTTACTTGTTTGCATAAACATTCATGAAATATTTGAATGAATTACAGACAAGCACAGAATGTGTAAGGTTGGAAGGGACCCTGGAGTCAGCTAGTTAACCAGATTTCTTGAGAATTTCTGGAGAATTTATGCCATTCTGTCAGTCCACATCATACAGAGACTTGTGCTTCTCACCACTTCTGTTGTTTTCTGTAAAAATTAACACTCATTTTTTTCTCTGGGCACACTCACACTGATGCCTTAAGTTTCAGCTTTCACGTTTTTCAGATTCTGTGCTGCCTAGGGGTGCAGTTCTGAGCCTCATATTAAGTGCTGGTAAGCTCTCTTCACAGAGTAGGGAGACAAACCAAATCCTTTTCCTGCTGGAGACCAAGGACAACACTTACAAGTTTTCAGGCCCCAAAGATTAAACAATGGTGGGCTGAAGAGA
>VXBB01023401.1:0-146558 GCA_013399915.1 Illadopsis cleaveri
AAGCTGGTGGGGCTCGTTTGTACCAGTTGCCTGGTGACAAGGTTCATACAATTAATCATCATTCTTAGAAAGTGCTCACTGAATAAACTTACACAGGGTGTGTGTGAGCAGAGCACGAGCCTCCCACAGACACGTGACGCTGAAAAGATGGTTTCTGACAGAAAGGCTCCTGCTCATTCTGTCAGAGAATATCCTGGGTTGGAAGGGACTCACAAGGATCAGAGTCCAACTCCTGGCCCTGCACAGACACCCCAACAATCCCACCCTGTGCCTGAGAACGTTGTCCAAACACTCCTGGAGCTCTGGCAGCCTTGGTCCCCTGCCCATTCCCTGGGGAGCCTGGGCAGTGGCCAGCACCCTCTGGGGGAAGAACCTTTCCTGATACCCACCTAAACCTGACACAGCTGCAGTCCTTCCTGACAAACCTTTCAGCAGGACCTACTCCAGCCTAGTGTGGCAAGGCTCTCTGTTCTATTATTGATCAAGCAAGCTAATGAGTGAGGTGTTAGCTGGGATTATTTTCAATTAGAGACATTCTTGCTTACTGTTACCTGCTCTGCTTCTTTGTGGAGCAACAAAAAAACCACTTGTAAGCAGAATCAAAGCCCACCTTTCTCCCAAACAGTGACAATTAAAAAATAATCGAGTGGGAGCACAGTTTGTGTCAACAGCAGTGAAACCTGATTTCATTTTTGGCTCTTTTCTGCATAAGTAAGTATCTATTTTCCACTTCCCTGCTTCCATCATGTACAGACACTGACTCAGCAGCCCAAAAGGAGGCCTTTAGCAACCTGGGAATTTCAAAGGCCATAGGTTTGGTGCAGAGCTGCAAGTACTGGGATGCCTAAAGGAAGGTTGTCCTAGTGATGGACCTGATTTGGACTTCAGAAGGTATAGGTTCAGCTTTGTGCTTCTGTGGCAGTGACTGAATCATCAAGGATCTACTTTATCCAAGTGGTTAAGAGTATATTAAACAGTGAAAAGTAATTAAAAAACATGGGGAAAGGATGCAATTAGAATTAAAAGCAGGTCAGAGCCTCCATTCTGGAAGAACAAGAGCATTTTGCACCATTGTCGGAAATAAAGAAATAAACATTACTTCTGAACAGGTCCTCAAATTCCCACCCAACAAACAAAAGTCTTTCAAATCCTTTCAGTGGGACTCCAAGCCCTGGAAAAATGCAGGAATAAAATACTGCAGGAATAACAGGACATGGAGACTCTGTATGATCTCTGATTTACAGGACATGGATCACAAGTGATGCTGCCCTGTTCATCACTGGAGAGACACCTGGTGATTCACCTGTCACCCATGGCAGAAGAAGAGGAGGAAGAAGAAGAAGGAGAAGAAGGATGAGAAGAAAAAGAAGAAGGAGGAGAAGAATAGGGAGAACAAAGGAAGAAGAAGCAAAACTGAATATGCCTGGAAATGAGAGATTAAACACATGGTAGTCGGAGGTGTGTTTCCAGAGTTTTCCAGAAATACTCATCAGGGCTTTACATTACTGGCTGGCAGCCATGAGGCCTATGAACTGAAGGGAGGCCAATTTCTTGACCTGCAGGTTTCAATGCAAAGACAGTCTGTCCTCTCTGATACCTTATCCAAACAATGTGGGCAAACCAGCGTCGTACGTGCGTTCCGTGCGTGTCCGATCCCACAGGCAAACCAGCCTTTCTATTTCCTAAAATACCAGCCACCAAGTAGCTTACAGAGGGATAAAACTGAAGAACTGGCTCAAAAAAAAAAAAAAAAAAAAAAAAAAAAAAAAAAAAAAAAAGAGAAGAGGGACTTTTCTAAAAGGAATATCTAAAAGTCAGTTCAAAGAGGAAAAAAAGTGAAATGGCAAAAAAAAAGGAATGAGTCCGGAGATAACTCGTATCTCTTTTTCACACATGAAGGGGCCTTGGGAGTGAGGGGTGCTCACCTCCACAGAGTTCCACCTGGGGAGAGGGTTTACAGAACCAGGGCCCAGAGGATCAGCAGGAAGACAGAACAGGAGAGAAAACTGATATGGGAAAGAAGTGAAAACCAAGAAGGCAAATTCAGTCTGGGCAAAGGGCCAAGGCAAGGCCAAGTGCAATTCTAGAAAACAGGACTGGAGCCAGAGGCACCAAGGTGTCATGACGGGCCTGCACTGGTCTACAGTGACAACCCAGAATGATGCACCTGCCAGGAGCCCAGCATCAGCCAGACATGAAGAGAAATAGGCTTAAAAGTAGATTTTTGAACAAAAGTCTCAGGATGGAGGGTCTGGACCAGCAGTTTCTACTTGTGCAGGATCTGGAGTTAGCATGAGGCTGGTATCTCCAGCCCCCTGGGCACACTGGAGTTATACTTTGAATCAAGGAAAGCAGAACTAAGTAAGAAGTTTCCCTGAGGACCTGTTTGTTCTCCTGGTTTCACCCTGCATTCCTGCTTGTTCCACCTCTGTCCTGCTGACTCTGCTGCCTTTTCCCACCCTCTGTACACATACCTGAGAGAGCAGCAAGCCTCAGAACCAGGTATTGTATGCAGCACCACACCCCAGTTCGAAGAAATATTTGCAAAAAGCAAATGTGAAACGTCATTTGTAAAACTGGCATCAGCTCACAAAGACCCAACACTTGAGGTTACTCCATGGCTCCCAAAAAGTCACCTGCCCTGTCTCCAGAGGCCTCAGCAGGTCACTTATCTCCCATCACTCTTTCACTACATGACTCTTAGGTGCAAAGTGGGGCAGGAATCCTGATGTCCACTCCTCCAGCCCAGGCTGAGGAGAAGCTGAGTGGTGTTGGGGCTTCAGGGATTGCAGGATAAAAATGAAGTGGATTGAGACAGATGTTTGAAGAGCAGAGGATAAAATGAGAAGGTCAAAGAGGACTTAGAGTCCATGAATATTGACTTGAGTCAGGAAGAGTGGAGATAAACCATAGACCCAAAGAACAAAATAGCAAGGTGGGATTGACAGAATCTCTCTCAGAGTGGTGCCACAAGGAGAGCTTGGACTTGCAAACCTGTTGTGTGATTTGTTTCCCTCTCTTGGGACCTCTGGCTGCCCCCAGAACAGCCACCATTCCTTTTTCACAGGTTCTCCAGCTGTTCAGCCACCAGGAGCCCAGTATGAGCCCACCACAGGAAGTGCCTTGATGTGGATGGCACAACTGGATCACTTCCATCATGTTTTCTGATGGAGGAGAAGGACTGGAAGCAGATTCCTGAATGTATCAATGGGGTTGAGAATGGCTGCAACCTGGGGGCTGAACAAGTCACCAGAACTTTGGAGACCCAAGCACTGTGCCTATGCCTGGAGGAGGTGCACAGCTCCAGTGTCGCAGAGTAACTCCCAATCCACTCTCAACCCTTTTCATAATACAGAGAATTTACCTCACCCAGCATCATCCCTTCCCTTTCCACACAGGATCACCCTTGCCCTGCTGGGCAAAAACTCCTTTCAAACTCCAAACCAGCAAAACTCAAAGTCCAGTCTGGGGGAAAAAAAAAAAAAATCTCAAACCCAAAATGAAACCCAAAAACACAGCAGTGTACAAAAGGCATTTTAAAAACAAAAACTAACTAAAGGCTGGGCTCTGTTCTGTTGCTTGAGGCACGTAAGTGCTCTGTTCATACATTTCAAACTCTTCCCAGCAACAGAGCTCCCAAAGCACTTTGTGTCTGTGGGGTGAGCAGCTCCATGTCTCCCATGGCAGAGGGCACACACAGTGATCTGGCTCGCGTTACTGGGCAGGATCAGATGATAGATGAAGATCCATGATGCTGAGCAGCAGCTCACAGGTCAAAGCCTCTCCCTTCTGTCTGAAAATCCTCCTGCACACCTTTCTTTTCCAAAGTAGAAGCCCTTCATTCTCCAAAGGCTTTTGTTGCTACCAAGCTTTAGGTACTTATGCATCCCTGCTCGAGCAAGATCTCAGCATAAGAGAATTGGCACAGTATGTTACAGCTCACAAAATTTTTTTTTGTTATAATAAAATCTTTTGTAAAACTGTTCATTCTACTGCCCCATGACAGATGAATTGTAAATCCAGCCAAAAAAACCTATCCCACATCCCTAGATCTTAGGAAATGTATATTTTTCACTTTTCAGTCTCTTGGTATGCTGTTAGATTTTCTCCCTGTAATTTTATGCTGCTCAGGCACCTAGTGACCTGAGTGGTCCCAGGAGAGAGGAATTGTTGTCCTCTAAATAATAAAAAAAAAAATTTAAAAAGGTGTTTATTTGCAATTTACCTTACCTGACTTGTTTAAAGTACTATCAAAATGCAAGCACCTACTTTCTTCTCTTCATTTTCACAAGATATCCACGACTTGCTTGAATTGAGAATGTCTAAAGCCTCAGGCATGATCCTGGGTGTTCTCAAGCCTTAAATGCCACTGCTTAAAGAGTTAAAGATCTAGATGGCTGCACTAAGAGGATGATAAACTAATCACTCACTCACTGCTGGTGAGCCTGGTGTCATTTACTGAAACATGGAATGCATTTAACAATGTAAGAGAAACTCCATGCAGTGCAAAAGCCAAAGATTATTGTTAGATTGTCAGGGTTTACTTTGGAGAAAGTCCTCCGTCTAATTACCTATGTTTAAGCAACAGAAGTATTTTTGCCCTCATTGAAGAAGTTCACATTTTCCTTTCAGGCCAATGGGTGGTTTGGGTGTTTTTTTAATGCTACTAAGGATTGCAGATTCTGTTCAGGGGCTACAAAAATTGAAGACGGGGGCTAGGTAGAAGAGATAATTCTTCCAGGGAGCAAGTAAAAATGTTTCCTATCATTATAACCATGAGAAAAGTAGAAATAATAATTAGACTACTAGTACTGAACATTTACCTATTGACTTGTGTGTTCCAGTTCTGTGAAACAGCTGGAAAAAAAAGGACAGCTCTTGGCACTCAAAAGAAATGTATATTTAAAAGCCACACTCTTTTTCAGTGCTATTGGAAAAAAATGTTTTAAATCCTTTTCACTGCAATCTCTGAGCCTTGGAGGAGAGAAAAAGCAAGTCCAACATTTTGGTTTTGCATTTTTTGCACCAGAATTTGGTGAATATTGGCAGTTTTTCTTAAAACAAGATCTCAGTTAAAGATCAAGATACCAAACATGAATGAAACATCAAAGGGATTTTGTGGGGCTCACCCAGTGGGCATCCAAACTGCAAATATCACTTTATTCTCTTTTATTCTATTAAACTTTGGACAGTACAACTCCCTTGTGTGAGCTGTTGGTACAGGACCATTTCCCAGCACACCAAATCTCAGAGCTACTCCCAGTGGATGCCACCAGAAGTTTTTCTTCTTTTCTTCTTTCAGAAGTTTTTTTGCTTGGGAAAGCAAGTCCTGGAGTGACAGAGCCAAAGGAAGGTGTGACCATAACTCATCGTGGTGGATCAATGTCACTTTGACCCAGCAAAGACAGGCAAAAACAGGCAGTGCAGTGACATCAGCACATCCTGGCAGCCAAATCACCCTCCTGAGACACTGGCTGGGTGATCTGATGTGGCCATGGCACATCCCTGCACACCAGTGTCAGTCTGACTTGGTAAACACAGGTAATAAAAGCAGAGGAAGGAGCAGCAGCTTAGCGAGGGTTAACAGCTTACCTGTTCTGCAGAGACTCGAGGTGGGCACTCTGCTCTCCAGCTCGGACAAGGCTTGTCCCATGGCTCTGGTGCTGTGACCCAAATGACTTCTGAGGAGGAGAAGGAGGAGGCAGAAACATCTGCTAATGACACCTGCCTTCATAACAAGCCTGGCAAGACAGCACATGATCATTTCCCCTGCTGGGTGATGGCTGGTGGCTCAGGCAGTTCTGCTGACCTTGGTTAGGGCAGTCTCTGAAGAAGGAAGCAAAGCTCCAGCCTCAACCAAAAGATCAAAATCCACCTGTATGGGTGGAAATTCAAGTGATCAAACAGAAACGTTTTCAGCATCGTCCTGAAATGAACATCAGAAATAAATCAGATTGCTCTCAAGCAGTGGCTATTTCCCTGCATGCCTAAAAGGAGAATCCAAATGAGTAAGTCAGGTGTTGCTGTGCACACTGCAGAGATCTAAAGGCAGCAAAGAGAAATGCTATTCAAAGGAACCTGCTCTTCCTGTTGTGTAAACCTCTCCCTCTACAAAGAGGCAACATTTTCCCTAGGAACTGTGTGACAACACTTGCCTCACTGCGCTGCATGAAAGACAGAGCAAACACTTTGAGATCAGTGAGACCAAGACATGTTTTTTTTAATCAGGACATGGAGTGACAGGACAAGGGGGAATGGCTTTAAACCGACAGAAGGCAGGGTCAGATTAAAGATTAGTAAGAAATTCTTCCCTGTGAGGGTGGGGAGGCTCTGGCACAGGGTGCCCAGAGAAGCTGTGGCTGCCCCTGGATCCCTGGAAGTGTTCCAGGCCAGATTGGATGGGGCTTGGAGAAACCTGGGATAGTGGAAGGTGTCCCTGCCCGTGGCAGGGGGTAGAACAAGATGCTCTTTAAGGTTCCTTCCAACCCAAACCATTCTAGGATTCTATAATAAGAACTGGGGAACTTTTGAAATACACTCACAGCTCCACAGACCACAATTGCTACTGCAGAACAAACTGTTTCTATTTCATCTATACATGCATGATTTTAGGACTTGAAAAACTGCTGCCCTTGTACTTCTCAGCAGCTAATAAAACCCCTTGTTAGCAACATCTGGATACAAGATAAGGGAACCTTGCAAGGAAACATGAGGCATTCAACAAGTTTCAGCAGTGGGTTCTTCGTCGATCCTCTGAGGATTCTGCTCCAAGGTCTGCTGAGGTGTTGGGGTGTTTTTCCATTGACTTCACTGGGCTCCAAACCAAGACCTAAAGCCTCCCTGCTGTGTCTTGGACATTTATTTGTGTTTGATCTGTAATAAGATCTTTCATTTCTCTTATTCCTGTAAAAACAAATAAAGCCAGAGCACAAGAAAGCAACTAAACACGTGCTTAGCTTTAAGCATATCCCTAAACCCACTCACTTAAAGTCCTTAATTCTATGGACTCCTGGGAAAGAAAAGCACATGCTTAAAGTTAAACACGTGCTTGGGGTCTTTGTTAATTAGTGATGGCCTTGTGTCTTACAAGGCCCTAAACACTTCTTAGAGCATCTGGGGTTTTAGGGCCCATATGGGAGAAATTATATGGAGACCATCTCAAAAGTGCAACTTTTAGTATTGTATCTGATCCTGGAAGCCTGTCTTTAGTGGCTTTCAGACTGATTCTATTACAACACCATTTACAACTAGTTGAGGGGAGAGTTTCTTAGATATTTGTAAAAAAAAAGAATATCTAAAACCAGACCCTTTCCTTGGCTAATACTACAATACCATCCCATCAGGACGATCAGTCTAATCAAACTAAAATTCCTTTTTTGGAATGGATGTGCTTACTGGCATCTCAAGACCGAAACTGTCTCACTTGAGCCAAAGTTTTGTCCCTGACATCCTTCACTTTGCTCAGAGGAAGAGTCTGGCTCTGGAAGACAAGAGAGCCTTTACCTTTGGGTCAGGCAGCAAATGGAAGAACATTCCCAGTGAACTGCACAGAGCAAAAAGCATTTTTCTCACTGTGCCATGTTTATTTTAGACCTCTGCTGAAGCGTTAGAACTCTCAGCTATCTTGATCAGACAAAGCCTGAAATGTAACGTGTCTGACAGGTCAAATCAGTGTTGTTCCCAGTGAGAGAACACTGGGGAAGTTTCTTCACAAAACACATGCTAGCTAGCAGGAAGCCTCTCACCTTGTCAGCATCTCCTCCACAAGGACTGAAACTTGTCTTTCTGTGGCTCTTGCACTCTGTCTCTTATATCTTCCTGAACTCTTTTTCAAGGTGCATCAGTGCACTCAGCTTCAGATGCTCTTGGACTTTCAGCTCTCTCTAAAATTTTATGGTATCCCCTGTTTATAGATTCCTTGTTCTGCAAGCTGAACAGTAAGGCCATGTCCATTAGTGAGGAATCTGGATCAGATGTGAGCACACAACATTTCTCTCGAGTGCCAAAGCACGCAGCCTGGTGTTCCTGCTGGCTTTCCTATTTATACTGCCTGTGGGAAGACAGGTGATATCTGAACCCATCATAAAGCCTTCAGAAGAACTTTTTTTTTTTTGAAAGAAAAGTGATTGTTTGAATGCTTTACATCACATGGCTGCAGTGTCTTTGATCTGAAACTAGATTTACCACAGCTTCACACTTACCTCTGAGGAACAGGGAAGTTGTGAGTCAAAGCATCAACCATCAGAACCACCACAAACAAAAAGCTGCTGCAGGCTGTGCTTGCCTAGAAGCACCAGCAGCACAGTCCTCCCCAATCCCAGGTCTAGTTAAACACCTAAAATAACCTCAGCTTAGCCCTTGATGTTTTAAGGATGGAAAGAAGGTTAAACACAGGGAGCTTCTCCTGGATCCTTCTGCAGCCCCAGTTTTTAGGCTGGTGATCTCCTAAACTCCTTGATTCTTCTGTGCTCAAGATCCAGCTTACAGTGACTGCACAGAATAGATGAAACTTTTGTAGGAGGCATCAGATCCACCTTCTCTCAACCTCAAAACAGTAGATGCAAAGCAAAAAAGCCCATCTAATAATAATGCCTTGGATGTTTTTTGCAGCTGAAACAGTTGAACTGGTATTTCCAATGTTCTCTGAGCAGCCCATGTAATAAAGGAGAATTTACAACCAAAAACTCATCAGCATCTCCTGTGCTGAGTCTCTGATTGCATTAAATGTCCTGGAGTTATGATCCACTTTTAAACCACTTTTTGGGGATGACCTATATTACTTGTTGAACAAGGGTTGCTATCACTGCAGGCAAGCTGATTTTAGAAAGTCTGCATGAAGGACATACCATACAATTTCAAATTACTCTTTGGTACCCTGCTCTGTGCTTTTCTAGAGACCACTGTCCCCACAGCCTGTGGAAATAAAATACTGTCTTCCTTCTGATAGCAAATAGGAAAAAGTGTTTCCCAAGAAAGTTGGGGAAAGAAAATTGTGTTCAATACATTTCCTAAACCCAGAGAAGAATGGAAGGCTGTACTCTCTGAAGACCTCAGAAAATTCACTTCTTTCACCACCAGATTCCTGTTCCCAATGCTAACTCTAACCTCTCTGTTTCCCTTCCTTTCCACACAAGATTGATTCACAGAACTTGATTTAAAGGATGTTTATTTCCATAACAAAAATGATCAGGGGTCTAGAAAACATGACCTATGAGGAAAGATTGAAAGAATTGGGTTTGTTTAGTCTAGAGAAGAAAAGACTGAGGGGGAGACATGATAACAGCCTTCAACTATGTAAAAGGTTGTTGCAGATAGGAAGGTAATAAATTGTTCTCCATGTCCACTGGGTATAAGACAAGAAATAATGGGTTTAAATTGCAGCAAGGAGGATATAGGTCAAGCATTAGACATGTTTCCTAAGAGGAAGGACAGGTGAGAACTGGAGTAAATTAGTCAAGGAGCTACAGACTCTACTGACACCAGGAATGGCTCAGATCTGGCAGATCTTGCCTTGGGGTAGAGGGATAGATCATCTCTCAAGGTCCTCTCTGTCCCTTTTTCTGCTGGTCTATATACCAGTAAAAATGATCAAAAGTATGTTTGTTCCAAAGAAAGGAAAGGGAAAATCTTTCTTGAGCTCTCCCTGAGATTTTTACTGCTGGTTTTATCTGTAGTTGCAGTTCATTTGAAGGCATCCACATTCGTTTCTATTTAGACAATTAGGGAAAGGACAATTTTTACAGCCCTATGCCACTGCTCATGTTTTCTCTTGTGGTTCATGCTATAAAATGATGTGTTTGCACTCTGTTCAAAACTTTTTCTCCAGGTAAGACAACAACCCCACAACCCCACAGCAGGGGTTGGGTTTGGACATTGAATCTCAGCTCTGCTCATACCACTTAGGTCAACCCCTCCAGTTCACCTCCAATGGAAAGGACAATGGAGTACAAAACCAACCTCTCTGGCCAGTGAAGAAATGATGATATGCAAAACAAGGAAATATCTTCTTTTGGCATTTCATGGAAGCAAAATGGTTCTGGATCAACTTACGACTTTTTTGTGTTTCATCTGCAAAGCAAAATTAGTCAACGTGAGGCACAATATCTTCTGCCATTTATATTTAATAAAGTTTTATGATGTGGTGTCTTCATTATTTTAATTTGTTTTCAAATGGCAATAAATTACTTTACCCGTGGAGGTCTGGGTTGCCATTGTACTTGAGGACAACCACTGATTAAAATGTTTCAAATAGCTACCCCAGCCACCAGAAAATACAGTTTTAGAGTTGTCAAGCCTAAAGATTTATTGTGTCAAGCCCAGCTGCAATTTACCTTTCATAAAAAGAAAAAAAAACAAAATCAGAAGAAGGCAAGAATATTTGCATGGACCTTTTTAAAAATGTTCTGATTGTTCATCTGAAATGAATTTTTGAAACTGCATAATTGAATTTCTAAAGTGGTTTATGCATACACACATCCCCATGTATATGTAAGCCACCAAAAATAAATGGAACATTTTATTTCAGGCCAAAAAAGCATTTAGTACAAAGAGATTTTTTTAAGAGAACTTCTTTTCTTCCTATGTTCATGTTATTAGACATGTGCAGACAACAATAGCACTCAACATTTCATAAAATATATTCTTCCTTCTGGTTTCCACCAGCTCCCTATAGAAAAGCTGCAAATCCTACAGGTCCTGCTCAACTGGGTTGGTGTGATAACAGGGTTTGTCTCCATCTGCTGGTGTTTCAGCTTTTAGACTCTCAAATGTCTGAAAAATAGTAGTATTTTTCAAAAGATTCGAGAAATTCAGGAGATAATCATCAGTAAGTTCTCTAACTCCAAATTATTACTACTGAGACCTCTTATTGTCTGTAGGGCTGGATGCCATTAAGTAAAGTCATGTTGATATATTGGTGCTGATTAGGAATTGATTTTCTCTATTCACACTGAATTAAAATTCTTTTTTTTTTTTCCCCTGATATTGGGTAACCTCCTGCTTGAATCAACCCACCAGGGAGGGTGGCAGATTTACACCCAGGGTAAAACACTACATCATCACCACCCAAGTCACTGACCATGAAGTACAGGCATCCACCTGTGAGACTTGATCCTTTGACTTTGGAATGACAAAATCATCAGGAATAATCCCATTAGACAGGGCTGCTTCCCTCCATTGATGCCAAAATGTGACAAGTGCCCCAGAATCCCTGGAAGTGTTCCAGGCCAGGTTGGATGGGGCTCGGAGCAAACTGGGATAGTGGAAGGTGTCCCTGCCCATGGCAGGGCGTGGAATGGGGTGGTCTCTGAGGTCTTTTCCAACCCAAACCAGTCTGAGATTCCAAGTGCAGGAACAGATACCTCTCATCCTGCCATCTAAAGCCATGAAAGGCATCTCTCATCCTATACTCCAGATGTTAACTGCACCCCAAGGGCTTGTTCCCTCAGACTGACATGAAATTCTTGTCTTCCAGCTGGATTTAGCTGGTGAAGAACCTATCCCAGGTCTCTCCCAGCAAGGCACAAACATTTACAGTGATCTGGCAGCACATCCAGGAGTTGGGGAGCTGATACACAATACCTCGTGCACTTCACGTGGCAGGATTCATCTTACCTAACTCTATCCACCTGAGAGGCAACCTCAGGTCTGAGCCAGTCATTTTAGCTCCCTGAATACCCAGCAGAGAGATGCATTTCCAGAGGGCAACTTATTCCATGACTTCAAGACACCTGTCTTTGGCAAGATAAATCCAACCCTAAGAAAACATTGTCACCTACTTTTTTTTTTTCACTTCAAAATAAAAGATCACTGTCAGCCTTCCCACCTGGCAAACAGCAGATCAGAGCTGGACTCAACATTCATCTGATAGGCAAGTGAGGCTCTGGAGAAGGCAATGGAAAGACCCTGAATTACTTCAGCTGAAAACTACAGCTGTTTGCCTGTGTCAGAACAACCACCCTGGCCTGATCCTACAAAACTTAAATACCTTTGCCAAGGACAGTGCTCACCAGGATATTCAGTTCCTGGGTATGGGAAATAGGTTTTTATGCAGTGTATTCTCAATTAAAAGAAGTCTCCTTGTAACTTGTTTCACCAGTGATTCTAAAGATGATGATCACCAAAGTCCTGTGTCAGATTCTACATAGGCTGCATTTACTTTTACATTTAAATGCCCACATGCACATAAATGCAGCCATGAGAGCACCATTACATCAAGAATATATGATTACATCAACATTTATTTAACTGAATCCCCCCTAATTAGGTCATAAGATATGATTAAGCAGTTGCTAACTGTGTCGTAAGGAAGTCTACAAAGGGAATGAAGTATTTAAAACAGTAATAACATACCTATCCTGCTTTGCTATTTATGCACAGTTAAACACATAAAAACAAAGGAGCAACTCTTAATTACAAGGACAATTTATTTTGCTGACCTTCTTTTTGGGACACAAGCCAAACCCACTGGGGGTTGGTTTGGTGGTTGCTCCGGTTGACTTTGCAGGGAAAATGTCCTGGCCTGTTTTTTGGAGAGGCTGCAGTTCCTGCCTGGAGAGAGCAGAGCCTTTCACAGGGCTAATTTACAGCCTTCCCCAGTGGTCAAGGGCAGCCATGAAGTACACAAATTACAGTTAAAAATAGAGATGGCTTTATGGAATCTCATTCCGGTGGCTTCCAAAGGTGCGGGGCCAGGAACACATACATCTCATTCCACGCTGCCTCTAAGACCATTTTCATCTTCTTTTTTCTTTTTTTTTTTCCTTTTTTTACTTTTCCGCTTGGATCCTGAGCTCCACTTCAGTTTTGAACTTCCATGGGAAGGCAGGAGGTTAAACCAAACTGCTAACTGTGTCTCTTCAAAACTGACATTTAATACAGGGTATAAATCACTGTGGGAGCCTGTTATTCCTTCAGGAATGCAATTACATAGGGTCAAATAAAACATGAAAGAACCCAACAAGTTTTAAAATGTAGTATGTTCTCAAAAGCAGGCAAGAAGGAATGCAAAGCAGTCCAAATATGCTAACATCCACATGTTGTCCTGTATGAGGGGGATTAGAAGGGAAGGTTTCTGCTCTTTAATGATTATGTTGTTAAGGGTAGGTTTGTTGCAGGTTCTTGCTGAATATCAGCCCACTCAGGGAGCTTTGGGCAGATTACTGTATTTATTTAAAGCAGGTGTCTTTTATGCATCTCATTATTTTAATTGCCACTGCAGTTGTGTTTAAGATACCATTTAGCACGAAATAGGATGTGCAAAGTAAGTGGGCATTCACATTTTCTCACAAGGCTCAGAGGTGCAGCCCCCACTCTTCTGGCGATGGAGAGATATCAGAGACACATCAGGGGAGAGAGAAACATGGCACTGCAAAATCATCTCTTTGATAAACAAATCCTCCTGGTTTAGGCCACCTCCATCTCAGTCTCATTGGTTTGTTTTTGAAACAACAGGCAAAAACATTAAATGAAACCTCATGAAACCTCTTTAAATCTGAACCAAAGATGATTAAGCAGGTTCAGCACCTCCTACAACATCACTCCCTGTCACCATTCACATTTCACTCACATTTCTCTGAGAAAAACCCCTGTGCTTTCACATTTTAAATGTATTTAAATAAGCCTGGAAGGAAAAGTGCAGAGGTTCTAGCAAATTTTTGAGGTCAAATTTGCTGCCCTCAATTTCACTACTCTGTATTTTATACTGTGAATAGTTAAACTCAGCAAACTTTGAAGTTACTTAATTGAAAATTTGGAGTTTATCAAAGGGAAGTTTGATCTGAAAGTAATTTTTTTTTCAGCTAAAAGGGGTATTTTAATTCAAAATGAAAGATATGAAAAAAATTAAGCACCTAAGTATAAGAATTGCTAGAAATGTTTCTTTTTTTCTTTTTAAAGAAGTGACCTCTTCCCAAGAGTGAGTGATGTTTAAAAACTACATGTATGAGAGAGTACTTTGCTTTTTAAAAGCCTTATATTTTTTAAATTGCTTCAATCTTGCTTTTAAAAGTTTTGCTTTTCACATTTAAATGCAAACCTCTCACTTTTTAACCTTCTCCCTAAGAAAGTAACACAAGTAATGCTCTGTATTTTAAATGTTTTCCAGGGGGAAAAAAAAAATCTAAAAGAAATATCCTAAATAACTAATTTTTCTCTTTTTAAGTGAAGCAGGGAAAACCTTAATAAATTGGGCAAAAGTAAGGATTTCCTCCAGATCTTTTAAAAATTACATTTTTACAGTATATTTCCTAATGGGAAAATTACAAGTGGGGATTTTTTTCCTGCAAAATCCCCATAGCTTCCACTCTCAGACTCCCTGATTTCACCTCCACTAAGGCTGCCAGAATAAAACTTTGGATTTCTCTCCCCTGTTTTATAGCAACCCACTGCATTACAACTCCATGGGTCACTGGTCCTGCCAACACTTTATATATATTCTCAGAACAAAGCCTGGGAAAAGTTTTTGCAGAACAAACCCTTTGTTAAAGGTAGAAGTAACATTACTGTCCATTACAAGGATAATTAAATACTTCCTATTGCAAGAATATGGTTTTATTTGGTTAAAATATTGCCTCACTCCAGCCACATGGGTGAAATACCTCATGTTAATCGTGGGCCTCGGGGTTGGTTTGTGTGTGGGGAGGATTTTTTAATATATTTTTAATATCGAGCAGAATGACTCACCTGTTTCAGAGGGGAACAAACACAGCTCCAGGGGTTTCTCAAACAATCCCTGAGCCCTGTGCTTTGAAATGTTTTGGTGTCCTAATTCTTTGTAGGAGGGGCTTAAAAATTCCTAGCAAGGGAATCTCTAGATAAAGAACAGATTTTTCACTGGCCATGTGAAACTGTCCCCAAATGCAACCAAATTCCGAGTGTTTGTAAAATGCTGTTTGCACTCAGACACAAATTAAATGGAGAAAGAAATCTGAATTTCACTTCCAGTTGGAAGATGTCTTCCATGCTTAGAGAATTCCCCTTTTTTTACTAGTGTTTGGGAAAGAAATTACAGTGAGGGAAATCCCATCCTCACAGAAGGCACCCCCAAAATCTGAGGACACACTGGGTTTGTTGGCAGAGGTGCAGGATCTCTATGCTGCCAGTATCCTGAAGCATCTTTAAGACTCCAGTCCTGATGCCTGTGACATGCTCTGAGCCTAACACTGTCATGTGAAATTAGCTTGGAAAATGCTACTAACCTGGCAAAATTTTGGATGTTTTTCATCCTTTCTAGTCCTCCCTCCTTCAGCTGGGAAGGTTAACCTCCTTCAGATGCAGCTCCTTGAGCTTTCCTCTGCTGGGAAGAACTAAACCAACACCAGGTAAAATTCAGGTTAGGTATAGGGAAGAAATTCTTAGCTGTGAGAGTGGAGAGGCCCTGGCACAGGGTGCCCAGAGAAGCTGTGGCTGCCCCTGGACCCCTGGAAGTGTCCAAGGCCAGATTGGACAGAGCTTGGAGCAGCCTGTGATAGTGGAAGGTGTCCCTGCCTATGGCAAGGAGTGGGACTGGATGGGATTTAAGGTCCCTTCCAACTCAAACCATCCTAGAATTCTAAGCCCATTTTGTGTATACCTGAGCCTGTTCCAGGAAGAACTCCCCACACAAGTTCAGTGACAGCAGATGTGCTGCAGAGATGCTCCTGACTGCAGGAATCTGAGGCAGGTCTGCATGGTCAAGATAGAAGTTGAATACAGAGTGAGTAAAAAGGTAGAGTTTCATCTTTTTAGCTGCATTTAGTACAGAGAGCCACAAAATCATTAAGGTTGGAAAAGCCCTCTGAGATCATGGAGTCCAACCATTCCCCCAGCACTGCCAAGGCCACCACTGACCCCTGTCCCCAGGTGCCACATCCACAGGGCTTTTAAATCCCTCCAGGGATGGGGACTCCACCACTGCCGTGGGCAGTTGTGCCAGGGCTGGACAAACTTTTCCATGAAGAAATTTTTCCCAATATTCAAACTGAACCTCCCCTGGTGCAACTTGAGGCCGTTTCCTCTTGTCCTGTCCCTTGTTCAAAGAGACCAACACCCAGGACACGGAGTTTGCAGTGGTCCCTCAAGGAGAAATATTCATTTCACCAACCCAAGTAAAACTGAAATAGTGAATGTGCTTGAGCAAGGAAGGAGCAATGTCAGTCCAGCTCTGAATGCTGAAAGAAGTAGCACATGGAGCTGCAAATCTGCTGATAAGATTTATTACACTGAAACTGATACCTTAGAGAAAAGCAAAATGTAGTGGCTTTATTTAATGAGAAAAAAAACAACTTGAGCACTCATAGGCTCATAACAGCATCATCAGTATTATACAAATGTTCTGAAAAAACACTGGGTAAAGTATAGACAGCTGTGGCAAAGTGTGACACAGGGAACAAACTTCAGTCTGGATAGAAGTGTCAGGCTCTTGTACCAGGCTGCTCTATCCAAATATTAGGTAAACCCTTGATATGTTGCCACACGACATTTCTGTTGAAACTGGAGAACAGAGGGATGAGACAAGTGTTGTAAGTAGGGTAATAAATTGTCTAAAATGGAGATGAGAGCATGTTGTACTGATGGAACAAGTGAACTGAAGGGAGGTTACTGGAGGAATTCTCAATATCAGCTATGGGATGACAGCATTTAACACTGCCTCTACCATGCTGCTGCTAAACGTGGAATTATTTCTATCCAAATTGCCTGAGGCACAGAGTTAAAAGACATCATCAGTACCAGGAAGATCAGAATGTCATACCTGAGGAAATGACCTACAAACCACAAAATGACTCAGAGACCAATACAAACACCTATTACAGTCATTGATGCTGTGTAGGGCACTCGTGATTCTTTCTGATGAAATCTCTGCTCAGTTGTGTTTGAAACAGATTAGTTCAAAGTGGGATAAGTGTGGAAAACAGGTGCAAAGGCTGGTCAGGATCCAGGAGACATCATGACAGTAGAGGGATGGAGTAAATGGAAGGTCAACACTGGCAAGTGTGGCCAGAAATAAGAAGGGGAAGATTTCTAAGGATCATGTCAACAGGGTTCATAAATAAGATCCCAAGAGGAATCCCAAAAGTCTGAAGCTGCAGCCTCATTAGGTTAAAAACAGATTTAAAATGAGGCTGCTTGCTCTCACTTATGGGAAGCTCAGCTCTCAAAGGGGAGAGAGACTTAATCTCAAAAACCTGATAAAAACAACACTAAATATGGATTATTCAGCAGGAGGAGGGAGGTGCTGAAAGACAGGACGGACTTAGCAAGCACTTAGAGCTGAGTAGTGTGTTCTCTGCTGATAAAGTTGTGGCTCAAGCTCTATTCCCCATTTCCTAAACACCCTGAGTGAGCACACACTTCAGAGGAACCATCAGATGCAAAAGGCACTGCTTGTTAGACAGGATTTCCAGGCCCTACAAAGAAGCCAGCACCGCACTAGAAGTGCCTCAGAGACCAGCAAACGCCTGGCATTGTTATCTTTAGATTTAAAACAATGCTCTGATTTGGAAAATCCAGGTCAGATTGAGGGTTGCAGGGTAAATCATAAACCAGGTGTGTGAGCAGTTACTGTGCCTGCCATAAACACAACGGCTGAGCTGTAGGGGCAGACCTGAGGATCATATTCAGTTGGTGCTTGATCTCTCTTATCCCACTGGTGAAACTGGATTTTTACTAAGTATTGTGCTGGAGATCCTCGTTCCACTCCACACAGGCACACACACACACATTCAGGCAGGCAGTCTCATAAACTTTAACTACATACAGAAATTCCCATATTGCCTCTTGGATATGCTCCAGTTCATGAAGGGGCGCTGGTGGATGATCAGTACCTGCCAGGTACAAAGCCTTCTCTTTTCTCCCCAGGTTGAGGGCTGTCATGAGCTGCCCTAATGCCTTTGCAATAAAACTCATCAAATTTCCCCAGTATAAAATAACAAGTTGTAGCCCTTCGACCAACCTACATCTGCTACTTAGAGCAGGCCAAGAAAACAACCAGCGATGTCAACTCTTCATTCTGTTCCTCAGATCATCAACTCTCTGAAAATAACAAAATCTGAAAGGCATATGGACCTTCTCATAAAAACAACAAACACACAAACAAAACCTCAGATGAGTTTCCCAAGTCAGCAGGATCTGTCTGCTAATTATTACAGTACAGAGACACTGACCATCCTGTAGCCAGAAATTACCCAAGATGAGGCCTGAGTTCTTCCCCCAGGCTGGGCTGTTTGGACACACTGAACTCCCTCATTTCTGGGGATAATGTGTGGGATTTGGCTGCCCAAATCAACACAGCCACAAGACCTAAAAGGCTACTTTTAGATTAGATATTGGGAAGAAATTCTTCCCTGTGAGGGTGGGGAGGCCCTGGCACAGGGTGCCCAGAGAAGCTGTGGCTGCCCCTGGATCCCTGGAAGTGTCCAAGGCCAAGCTGGACAGGGCTTGGAGCAACCTGGGAATGTGGAAGGTGTCCCTGCCCATGGCAGGGGGTGGGAAATGGATGAGCTTTAAGGTCCCTTCCAATCCAAACCATTCTGGGATTCTGTGACAGCAGGGCACTTGTGATGGATCTTGAGGGCTGCCTTTTCCCTCACCTTCATGCTCGTGCCTCTCACATGTAGACAGTGTGGGCTCTGCAGAGACAGGGAAATCCTCTCTGGCTCAGGAGTCCTTGAGGAGATATTTTGACCCACACAGAGAGAAATACAGATAGATGAATGGTATTGGGCCTGGAGAAAGCAGGCTGGAAAAAAAGAAGAGAGAAATAACTGTAGCCACAGATAGTTTTGACCCTGGAGTGCTCTTCTCCCCCACCAATCCCCTCTTCTTACCTCAGAGCCTCCAAGGAAATGTGTCCATGGGGCTTGAGAGAATGGGGACGGGAAGAACACAGCATCCTACACAAACACAACCTTCCCTGCAGACCCACCAGGCCTGCTCTCTCCTCATCACAAAGGGCAGGGAGGAACAATGTGAAGCAACAGGGCAATTACCTTCAGCAGATGGGGCCCCCCCGTGCAGCCCCCACTGTGTCTGTGCTCAGAGCTGCTGCCAGCCCTCTCTTCCAGGGAGAGGATAGAGCTCACCTCCCCATCCAGAAAAAAGAAAAAAAAAGAAAAAAGTAGCATCTGTGGGAGAAAGACATATGTCTGGCCTCCACCGTGAACCCTGCGCCTGGCAGGAGAACGCGATGCCGATTCCAGCCCCAGCTTTTCATTCCTGTTGTAACAGTCATAAACGCCTGCTGAAACCTAAGAAGAACAAGACTGTAATCCTAATAAAACAACATTCTGGAACCCTGAAAACTAGATGGAGGCTTCTCAGGCCAAGTTTAAAATTATATGCGCTTTTCCAAGAGCTGCACTTTGTGTGTGCCGGCAGGATGGACGCTGGAAGGCTGACCCCAAAAGGATGGGGCATTTCAGCAGGGAAAGGACAGGAGGCAGTTCTGCAGCACAGCAGCCATCCTGTCCCAAAATATAGAGTGGATCCCCCAAACCCAGGCGCTAAAGATCCCCTTCTAAAAGCAAGCCTTGATATTTTTTCTACAAATCCAGCCTTCTTTTCCAGACGCCCTGAAAGCCTGACTCCATAGAGCAGGAACAGGCTGTGCTTGTTTGAAGGCAAAAGCTCATGCAAAGGCACAGCTTTCCATGCTGAAATCTTTCCCTCCCTTTATGAGTGTAGTGTTGAACAGAAGCCTTAGGACTTTGTTCACCAGCCCCCCGCAGAGTGAAGAGCAGGAGGAAAGGGCGTTCAGCTTTCCTTACTCTCCATCAAGAGCTCTCCAGGGATGCTCTTCTCCCATGCCGGCACTGTCTCCAGCAAGGCATCACATCAACTGGTGCTTCTCTGTGGGCCTTAAAGCACTGACCAGCACCAAGCCCAAGGGTGGCAGGTCCTCAGTAACCTCAATTTGCATCCTTCCCCTGGCATCTGTAGAGCTGGAGCTGCACCAGCCAAGAAGCTGCGCTCTGGAACACCAAGCTGTGCCAGCCCTTTCAGAGAAAAAACCTCTCTATTGCCAACTCTTGTGATTTTACTGCAAATCTTCCCTGATGTTACGTGAAACCCGAGCTCCTGATGTGCCACTCCATCCAGCACTTCCACTTAAAGGGGAAAAAAAAAAAAAAAGAAAAAAAATCTGTGGTCTTTCTGGTCTTAAATAAAACACTTTCCAGGAGGTGGCCTGAACACATGCTAAAGGCTAAAAGTAGCATTCACCAAATAAAACCATCTCATGAGTTTTAAAAGGTTTTTGCAGTTCTGGGGGCCTGACCTGTGATCTGGGGAGCCACAGGTTATAGACAACCCAAGAACTGATTGGGCAAGTGCACTGTCTGATAACAGGTATTGGTTGGTGGTGGTGGAAGGCATGTGACAGCTCCCTAATCAGCTCTGTGGGGATGACATGAGTCAGTCCCTGCAGGGAATAGCTCATTGGAACTGCAAACACCCACAGGGCACTAATAATATTTATCCGGCAAACAGCATTTTCTGTCGTCATATTGACTTAGAAGCATCAATTAATTAACTTTAACTCATCAGTGAAGTAGGAAATGTTTTCCCAGGCTGGGGAAGCTGTGAAGGTGCAGAGAGGCTCCATATTCCAACCCCAGCCCAGGGAGGCTATCGGGGTCAGGGCTGGCTTTTTAACAACTCAGCAGTTCGGCAGTGGATGAGCTGCCCTAGTAACCCCAATTCCCACTGACACACCACAAAAAGCAGCCAGCATTTCCGAAGAGCTCAGCGTGCCCATGAGCACCACAATCTCATCACCACCGTCCTGGTGGAAAATGAGGGGCTGAAAATCTGCTCCCAGGCCACAAAAGGCCTTGGTGCTGACATTGAGGGCCTCTTTGGACTTGGGTGAATCACTTCACACCCACATAAACATACACAGCTACACAGCTCCTCCCCACGCCACAAGACGTGTCCTACTCGTGACATTCAGATCACTCTTGACTTCCCAGCTTGGCCCTGACTGTGGGTGGTGAATTCTTAGAAATCTGGCCCTGAGCTATTTTGGATTGGGCCTGCAGAGCACAGAGACTGACACACCTCACCTCTCATGTGCATTTAGTGCTGCACAAGAGGAGGCAGATCCCAATAGATCCACAGGAGCCTCAAGCATGGAAGAAAAGAGGAAAGATCTGCCCACATTCATGCACTGTTCCTCATTTGGTTTGAGTTTTTCCTGAGTGCAGCCTTTAATCTCTGCAGAGTGGAATTTTTGTGGAGGGGAAGATTTGGAAAGAAATCAATGGACAACATCACAGATCAAAATCATAGCAGGTATTATAGCTGGCCATAAAAGAGAGAGCATTTCTGAGTGCAATGTTCAGATGGAGGAGATTCAGCTCTCAGTGCCTTTCACATGCTACAATTTTCCCACTTTAGCCCATAAAGGCATCTCCCCTGTGCTTCTTCCTCAGGTTCTCTTCTGCAATGGGATATATAAGCTGTAGAAGTCACATTTCACTTTCAAATCAGCAAAGTAGAACATTATGTGATATTTCAGTCCACAGAGAAGGAGGAGAGAGTGAACACTTTGCACTTAAATAACTAAAAGCTTCTAGTGTGACACAAAGGCAAACTTCACTAACCTTTAATTTTCCCCACTTCTTAACAGCACACAGATCCAATGAAATCAAATGAGATAATCCCAGCCTGGTGCAGCCTGGAAGCAGAGGTGAAAACCTCCCAGAGCTCATGCAATCAGAATAGAGCTCGGACATTGTCGACTTCCCCCCTCAACTATTTCCAAATAAAACACTTTTGTTGCTTGGCTGCTCCTGCCAAATGAGTTAACAATAAAAGAAGGAACTTGCAAGGCTTCTATCCACAAGAAAAAAAATAGTGGGAAAAAAAAAGGAGGAAAAGGAAGTTAAGGAACTTTAGGGAAAAAAAACAAAAGGGAAAAAACTCCAAGAAACTATAGGGCAGATCCTCTGGCTGGAGTAAATCAGCACAGACCCAGCTCTGTTGCTTTACCCCAGGCAAATTGTGGGCCTGGTGCTATTCTGCATTTCTCAGGGGCAGGGGGTGGTCTCCACTGGAAGATTGCAACACTGCAGGATACTTTTCCATATTAAAAAGGCGCTTTTTAGCGTTTTGTCTATTGCCAGGTTTTGGGTTTATTGAGGACTCATTTGGCAGAGCCATCCTGGAAGAACAATACAGATGTTTTATGGAGAAATAAACTGGGACTTGGGCTGGATTCTTTCAGTGCTGGATTCCACCTAATTTGGAGGGAGAAATGGCTCTTTTAATGAAGGGTGCAATCAAAACCTGTATGAAAAGCCAATATGCCCTGGGCAAATGGAGCAGGAGATACACTGCCCCTCTCTGCTGCCTAGTAAATTCTGGTCTCTTTAGCACAGCAAAAGCCTCCCAGAAAGCATAGGAAACATCCTTTTTCAGCCAGGGAATCAGAGGACCACAGCTTCCCCTCTGCTGAATCTCTTGGAGGAAAGTGGTGACCTCTCAACAATGGAGAGAGTCTTTACAGACTAAATCTGCCACATCTTAATAAGGAGCTGATCCTGTGGAGTCACCTGGCCTTTGTGAGCTCTTCCTCAGCAGGGACCCACAGTCATCTCCTTAATTAGCACCATTTTTTAAATAGCAGCTTCTGGAGCACCTAGAGGATGATGCGGGTGCTTCTTCACTCGTGCAAGATTGCAAGGGAAGGGTTGAAAAAGTCTTACTCTCCACTCACAGGCAGGTTGGGTTCACTTCCTCACAAGGAAGGTGATGCCAGATGACTGGGAAATCCAAGTTTGTTGTTAATTGTCAGCTACACGGTGTAGAGTGCCCCTGACTTCATGGCAATTGTCATTGACAGAAGAAAGTGCTTGCCACCCTCCAGCGATGCTAAATAGTCATTGTCCTTTAGGTCAGATCCAGCTAGAGGAAAGCTGCAGGCTAAAAAGCCTTTTTTATCTTTTCTTTGGCTTCTTCCTTTCTGCCCATTACGAAAATCTTGCTTTTTACATCAACCATCCCTTCTGAACACTTCGGTTAGCAAAGCAAAGGAAGAGAGACTTGAGTGTTAAACTGACATGCCCTCCCAAGGGTTATTAAAAGTGGCCAGATGTGCTGGGCTATGCTAAAGAAATCTTCACAGAGGAAGACTCCAAAAGTGAAATATTGGAACAGAATTTACACAAATTCCCAATCACAGCATTGCAGGTACCAGAAAATAACATCCAGCCTAAGCAGCTCTGGGGAGTCGAGAGTTTGCAAATCAAGGGGTTGGCTGATGGGAAGAAAAGAGTTTTTGGGAATTGCTTTGGGCCAGCATCTAGCAAGGCAGATTAGGCTGGCTCTGATCCAGAAATGCCCTTAAGCACAGGCTTAACTTTAACCCTGAAGGAGCCACTGGAATCAATGGAAACATCAGCACCCTCGTGTCTCACAGGCATTCATGACCATTTGTGTGGTCACAGCAGAGAAACGAGCCCCCCTGGCCAGGCAGGGGTTTCTGTGTCCAGCACCTGCTCAGGCTGCGTGGGGTCAGTGCATCAGGCTACCTGCAGGGACAGAAATCTCCTATTCCAAAACCATTTCTAACTTCTCATTTATTTTCCTCTCTTTTGAAGTCAACAGCCAACTCTTCAAAACCACCTGTGAAATTCTGTAGGAGTGGTTGGAGACATTCCTGCTGGCTCCTCCAGAGTCTGCATTTCACTGACATCTTTCTCTGCTTCTCTTTCAATTTGTTTTTGGAACAGCACATAGGGTTTTTTTGACCTGTCTTTAGAAACAGTTTTGAGGATAGATGGGTTTGTTTAAGGTGGAGTTCTCAGCTCTGGACTAGAAATGGCTGCATGTAAAGCAAGGATGGAAGATCCCTCTGAGCCCTGTGGAAAGCTTGTTCAGGGGGTACAACAAGGAATACAACAAAGATGAGTTGGTTTTGCCTAGCAGCTGAGAATAACAGTGCTGTTATTTATCCATTACTGCTACTCCAGACCTAAATACTTAATTTTTAACCACCAGTGACAAGGATAACAACAGTGGGTTAATATATTCCATTGCCTATGTATCTGATGAACTGATAGCCAGTCATATGCTGTTCAATAAGCAGTTTTTGGCCAGCCCTTCCTTTGTGGTCTCTGTTTGCATTTGCATTAACCTGGGAGTATTAATCAGGTCATGTAGACACCCAGGAACATAAACCAACTCAAACACCCAAAAGATACACACCACACTCAGAATCAACACACAGAAACCACAGGATGGAGTGCAGTGTCCATTAACTGAACCAGATTAATCACATACACACTAAGGGAGGCCAAACATAAAACATCTGATTCCCACCAACCTCTAACTATACAAACCCAAGTAAATACTAAAATACCCAGAGGCATGACTGGCCTCCTGCCCCTACCACATATGCTGTTAAGCCCCCCTTGGAAACAAGGTCCAGGTAAGGAAATCATTAGCCACAAAAAGATTTCTGATACGACCACTCCCCAGGAAACCACCTCCAAAGTCCATGTTCTTGAAGCCCAAGTGTTATAATCCTTTCCACACACATGTCAAGCTTGTTCTTAAAAGCTTCCCTTAAGTCAAACCTTCCTCTGATTTGAACCCAGTGTACTCAGACCAATGTAATCTTAAAATCATAGAGTAGAATCAGCTGGGTTGGAAAAACCTTCTAAGATCATCAAGCCCAACCATTCCCCCAGCACTGCAAAGGCCAACACTAACCCATGGCTCAAGTGCCACATCCACATGGCTGTTAAATCCCTCCAGGGATGGGCACTCTACCACTGCCCTGGGCAGCCTGTGCCAGTGTCTGATGACCCTTTCTGTGAAGAAATTTTTTCCTGACATCCAATCTAAAATTTGTACCCATTTAGCCTCATGTTCTGTACCTTACATGGCTTATTTTCCTCTCTGATGTTTACCATCCTGATGTTTAGATGTACAACCATCACCTCTCTTCTCAGCTTTCACTTTCTAGGTTAAAAATTTCTCTCTTGCATTCCTCTCCCAAAAGACAAGCTCTTCCCTTCCTACATCTCCACTATCTTTTTCTGTAAGCAGTCCAGGTCAAACTCATTCCTCAGGAACATGGGGACCAGAATGATCTATAGGATGCCAGAGTTCCTGGCATATTTACCTTTTCCTGAAAGAAGTTCCTCCTGGGATATATGAAAGTGTGCATTCCTTTTTCAGAGCCTGTCCCATGAATTATCCACACATTTTTCGCCTTTGTCATCTACAGATGGCGAGTCTCTATAATGGAAATTCTTATTACTCCTTGAACTCGTGACTTTGCATTTTTGAGTACAGGATTTCATCTCTTTGCTATTATTCCAGTCTTCAAGGTCATCCAGTTCTTTCTGCATGCTACGTCTCCCAAGTCTGTGTCATCAGCAGACTTCAGCAACGTGCTATGTTTTGTGCCAAGGTCATTCATGAAAATATTAAATAAGATCCATTCCCAAGAAAAATCCTTTTAGAGCTCCACTCATATCCAGCCAGACACTTTCCCATGCTACTTGTTGTCACTCAGTGAGTTCATCGGAGCAATACTTGTTCAATCTTCAGTTTATGTGTTAATCATGTAAACAGTACAAGATCAAAATATTAGGAAAAGGTTCTTCATCCAAATAAAGCCTCGCCCTTGCAGAGAAAGATTGTTAGAACTCTCCCAGACCAATTCTCCCAAGTTAAACAGTTCAAAGGGGCCCTGAGCAACCTGGTCTAGTGGAAGGTGAAAGCCAAACCATTCTAGGATTCTGTAGTGAGCAAGTCCAAGATACAATGAGGATGGCTCTGCTTTCTGCTAGATGAGATCTTACACCTGCCCAACTTACTGAGCAGTGTCAGGTTCCTAAAAGCTGTTAGGCCATTGTCTATTAAAATTAACACGGTTAAATTAATGTTGTTTAAGCATGAAGCAAGTACTGAGTTACTGTAATCTTTCCTAATGGAATAACACTGTTCCAGAGAGGCTGGGGGACACGGTTTAGTGGCAAACATGGTGGTGGTGCTGGGTTGAGTTGGGATTGGTGATCTCAGAGGGCTTTTCCAACATTAATGTTTCTATGATTCCTATGCACATAGGTGGCTTTATGTATTAGTAATCTATTATTGATAAAATCCACCAACTGCAGTACAAACCTGTGCCTATTTCTGTCTCATATTATGCTGGGAAAATAAAATTACATCAATCCAAAGGGAATAAAGGTTACGTTGCTTTCCTTTGATAACACTGGGAAATCAGCCGCTCGCCATTCAGAATTCGTTGGTATTTGGTGTAATAAATACACTTCCTGATGGATGGCTGTGATTATAACGAGCACTGTACAGAAATGACACTGCAATTTAGGAATAAGGCAAACACGAGTGATGGAGTTCAAAGCCCCGCCGCTCTCGCTGGGCTGGTGTTTGGTTTGCTGTTTTGTTTTGAGCCGACTCCCTGCGCCCGCGAAAGCCGGGATGGCCTCGAGGGTCACCCCAGCTGAAAAGCATCTGCAGTGATCCCCGCTGACCTTTCTCTCTGATAGCACCCTGCCTGCCTTTTAACAGGGGCCTGAACCGAGTCAGAGGTGAAACAGATAAATGACTGAAGATCCAAATGTTTTCTCAACAGGCAAGTTCCCACATGCTCAATTTTCTTTTCCTCCATGAAGAACAAGAGGGGGAAAAAAATTGCAAGTGATTAGCTAATGAACATCTGGTTTGCTTTATTTGGGCTTCCTTGCAGCCAGGGGTTGCATTTACTAATTTTTATTTCCTACTAAAAACAAAAAAGGAGCTGCCTTTTTTTTTTTTTTTTTCCAAAGCCTGTAGAGGAGAGGCTCCTCACAAGTGTGGCCGTTCTTTCCACCACTATGATTACCTGGCCCACATGCCACGTCCTGTGTGGTTACCTTCTGTCCTGAACTTTTCATGTGGTTTGACATGTCTTTAATTTAGACAATCAGACCACATCTAACCTGAAACAAAAACACTCTTTGGAGATCCTGAACCCTTTTTGAATCCTACAGATGTCAACCCAGCGGGATGCGATGGCAAACTGTTAATTATATGTGTAAAAAGGGTCGATGTAATTACATAGTAAACACAAATATTATCTGATGTAAATATAGACTGATTGTGCTCTTGCACTGCTGACTGCTAAAAATAGCAGATTTAAGGCCCAGCTCTGCACTGACTTTAGATTTGAGCAGCACCATTGACTTGCCTGTGCTCACTTCAGCTCCTGAATTCATCTCTACTTGTTTATTTTCTGGGGGTTTCACAGAACTGAACACGTGACCCTGCATGGGAATAATCAGAGATGGGATTTATGACCAAGCAAACAATGATTTGGAGATCTGTTCTTCCTCCATCTCATAGAAATCCCGCTTTCCAAAAAGGCTTAAGCACACAGCTCAACTTCCCCAACCATTTCAGAGTATTTCAAGCAGCTTCCCAAAATCTGTTGCTGCCTTGGGGAGTTACAGCCTTTCTTTGCATGGTCAATTCATTTCAGAGGCAACTCTGAGACTAAATTTCACTGTTTACTGTTGCCCAGCTCTGAACAAGGGGTTAAGGAAATAAATTGCCAGTCATAAACCCTTTAAAAACATGGTTTAGTTTCTTCCTCCCACTCCCACAGATTTACCTTACACTGACTTTGCCAATGTGTTGCTCACTCCAGTCTGTCTTCACTGCAGTCACGAAGGCCCTCAAGCCTCGATGGCACATTTTTATTCAACAGACACAGCTCCAAAATTGTTGAAAAGGCCATTTATGGCAAATCTTGGAGCCCAATCCAGAGCAAAGCTGCAGCAGTGTAAATATGGAGGGACACTCACGTGAGACTTGTAACTGATATCATACCCTGCCCCAGTTTATCACCCCCATCTTTATCGTTCAACCAACTTGTTCTCCAGAGAAGGATCATAAACCCACAGGTAATTGCAGGATGGCCACACAGACAGTAAAAAGAAAAAGCCTGCAGATGGGTAGTTCAAAGACAGATTTCTCAAAAAACACCAAACCACTGAAAGGAGCCAAGCTGGGTTTCATTTGTGGATGCACTGAGCATCTACAAGTTGATTTAAAATCAGCAATAGCTGCAATATGCAGCGCCTATCAAAATCAGACATTTACCCACAACTGTGGCTTTTGAAAGACGTGATTTACTTCAGAAGTGAAGAAGAAATAACAGGGCTTTTAGACAGACTAATAAATGTATGGTCCAGAGACTTTTCCAGTAGCATATTTATTGTCCAAGCCCTCCAGTCAGCAGCACACTTAATGTTAAGCACATGCTTAAGTGCTTTACTGAACAAAGCTGAAATGTGGACCCACCAGGCAGCTCAAGAAAAGCACTTTCACATCAGTCATCCTGCACAAGCAGTAATAGCAACCCAGCTTTTTGCCATGATAGACACAATCCAAGCTCAGAAGCAGCTCTTCTTTTTGCACCTGGAATCTAATTGGGAGCAAAGCAACCCTGGGCAGCAAGAAGAGTTTTCCTGATTTCTTAGGATGTCTCATATGACCACTGGGTGATCCAGCATGGAGCCCTGGAAAGGCTTCACCCAGTGTGCAGCTTTGGAGCAGGTGCTGGTTGTGACATACAGGAATGAAAGGGATGCAGGATTAGGCAAAGCTACAACAACCACACTAAAGAATTTTATGCACCTAAGAGTGCTAATACACATCTGACAAGGTTAGAGGCCCACCAAAGTCTGCATATTGCCTGTGCCATGTACCCCAGCTCCATAGTTCAGGAGACAAGGAAAAGATCCAGGGTGACCATAGCCATAAGAGGTGTGTTAAATCCTTCTTGCCTTGTTGAAGGCACTGGGTTAATATCCTACTCCTAGGTTTCTGTCTGGAAAAGGGACTGTTGGCACCTCTGCCATCTTTAAAAGAGAAAGGAAAAGTAAAAATTGTATTTGTTATTTTATAAGCAGTGTGGTATCAAAATGTGTCAGTCAGAAGAGGGCAGGGATTATTTTGATAAATTATCACCCACAGTGCTGAACATGAGAGAAGCCACACAAAATTATCTCTAATTGAAGGGTGGATTCTTTGGTATCCACTTAGATTACAGCATGTTCTAACCTTTTCCTGCTTTCCTGCTCTCTACCATCTTCTAGTCTAGTTAAAGTTGAGCTTAGCCTTCTCTGTGCTGGGAGGAGGAATTAGAACTCTCTCTAAAGCCTGGCCATCTATTTGCATAAAAATTGTTAAAACTGAATATTTTTGAGATTCTGTCGGATGTGACTGAAACTGGGCTACGGATAGAGAGTGGTGGGGGCAAAAATCAGGGACCCACATACCCAAGCAGTCACACAGAGCATGGCTGCATTAATCTTTCTCTCCCTTTAGGAAATAAGACTAAAAACGATCTTGCATTGTCACAGTGCAGCTTCTTGCTCATTTAACACAAGACTCTGTGACATATCAGACACGTGGTAGTGCTTGGAGGACTTGGTCATGCCAAAGTTCATTCACCTGCACCAAAAAACAGCTCTTTATGCCCACAAAAATGTTCAGAGCCTGCACTGGAGGAGCAGTTCTTTTTTCTGAGCGAGCCACAGCCAGCATGCCAGACCTGCAGAAATGCTGTGAACATTCCAGCACCAGCCTGGACCCCTGCAGAGCCCATCTCAGCCTTCTGACCATTTTCCCTGTTAACTTTTAGAGACCCCTCAGGAGCAGTCTGCAAGTCCCCAAAAGAGGCACCAGCTATAAAGTGCTGTTCTCTGTGCTGCAGAGCCCATTTACAGCTGCCTCGGGTCTGCCCTGGCTTTGAAAACCCTGCAAGACATGGAGGCTGCTCAAGGTACCACACACCCTGCCTGAGCTTTGAGCCTTCCTCCCACAGGTGAGCACCAATCACAGGAGATAAATTCCCCAGCACCAGTGATGTGTGTAAGTATGGGAGGGGATGTCAGCCCTTTCCTGGGAGCTCCAAAGTGAGTTTTGTGTGCTGTCCTAGTCCTCCCTTTCCCTGTGGAAAGACAAAGAGTTTATATTGTTCTACAGCTGTTGTAAGAGTCAAGGAGAAAGCTGCTGCTTCCAGTGGGCAGTAAAATGTCATCTACCAACATCTGCAGCCATAGGGTGAATAAGGTTGGAACAGCCCTCTAGGACCTCCAAGTCCAATCATTCCCCAGCATTCCCAAAGCCACCACTAACCCATGTCGCCAAGTGCCACATCCACACAGCTTTTAAATGCCTCCAGGGATGGGTACTCCACCACTGCTCAGGGCAGCCTGTTCCAATGCCAGATCACCCTTTTAGCTATGAAATTTTTCCTAATAGTCACCTGGCTGCACCCTCCTGTCAGGGAGTTGTGCAGAGCCACAGGGTCCCCCCTGAGCTTCCTTTTCTCCAGGCTGAGCCCCTTTCCCAGCTCTCTCAGCCACTCCTGGTGTTCCAGACCCTTCCCCAGCTCCATTCCCTTCTCTGGACATCCAATTTAAATCCATGCAGAACAAAGAGAGTACAAAGCTACATGCATGTCTTTAAAAAGATTACATAATAGTAATCTAGATAATAATAATCTAGATAAACCAGATAAATACAGGGGAGGAGCAATTTTATTATGAAAGGTAACAAGAGATCTGGATTTTCATTGCTGTATAGTTGGAGTTCCTCCAACGCTCGTAGACCAGGACTCCACTGCAGTGATACTGAAAAACACAGGACTAAAACTCAGTTGTTTTCCTCAAATACTCACAGCCTAAGTAGCTTTTCTGTAGCAAGGAACATTTCAGTCCATAGGAGCCTCTATTTTCCTCAGCTGTACTGAGGCAATCCTGACCCTGCCTGCTTTTCCAGGTCACTTTCTGCATTGCCCAAATGCCCCTGAAGCACATGGAGAGTCCCTGAGCTTTTCAGACATCACTTCCCAGCACAGAGGCAACGTAAGGAGAAATCACCCTACTGGTTCTGATGGCTCATGGATCAGAGCTTTATATCCCTGCTCTGCACCTCAGCTCCCAGGGCCAAGGAGCCATCCCAGAACTCCCAGCCCCCATTAATGCCTGCAGAACTTAAAGATTTGCAGAGTTTACTTGCAAAGCCTTTTAGAAGCAGAGATGAGTAAACAAGAATGAAAAGTTAAACAAAGGAAATACATTTATGCTTGTACTGTTTTCAAGTTTATGCAAACAATCCATTTCTAAAGCTGTCACTGACAGTCCTGGCACGTTCTCATTCCCCAGCTTAGAGTCATGTTGGAAACTGAAATCACAAGCATTTCTGAGATGCTTTGGGCAAAATACCTCCCTCAGCTCCACCAGCTGAAAATCAGTGAGGTTGGCTGTGGCTACAGAGCCATGGCAACATCCTTGTGTCATGATACTGGAAGAAGAGGGAGAAGAGTCTGAACTACTCTGGCCACAGCGGCTGTGGAAGAAACTGGAATAGAGTTATCCAAATGAGTTATGAAGAGATCAGTTGAAGAAATAACAGCAGGAAACCATCAGGCAGAGAAAGAATTAGAAAATATTATTTTCTAGCTGGTCAGGCAGTAAATGGAGCTGCCCATAAACGTAACCTCTTGCTCATGGCTTGACCGAGGGAAGGAGACATGGAGACCCTGCTCTGCACCAGCACAGACCACCACACCCCATGTAGGAAGGGAGAACTCTCTGCTAGACCCAAGCAAAGGGTCAGCAAAGCCACAGCTTCCCAAACCATGTCTCAAGAAGTGGCATATAGGTTTGTTTCAAAGAGAAAAGCGTGCACAAGCTCTGCTTCAGCTGGAAGACAGCACAGCTGCCATTCCTACGCCTCCTCACCCTCTGTCCTCCCCTCCATTCAGCTGCACGGGACAGCACGTTTAACAGCTGATCCATCTGGAGCAAAGCCTACAAAGTTAATTTCTAGCTTTGAGATGGTTGCTGGTAATTGTAGGTAATTTCAAATATAATTGCAATCGAGTTGAAAAAGCTCTGTTTGCAGTGTTTATGCTCATCACTCTAATTTAAGACCTAGAAAGCTGGATACGCTGCTCTTCAAATACACACCCATTTTTCATCTTCCTGATTTTACCACGAGCGATCATAAAAACAGCCCCAGCAAACCACAGTCTGCAATGCAAGGCAAATGTTTGAGAAGCTGCATATAAAGTTTCAAGCAAAGCAGCTTGAAGGTTAACGACAGAACATGTTAATGATTATCAAATAGACGAGGAAAGCCGCAAAGCGCTTCCAACACAGAAATGCAAGAGCCCCTCAAAATAAATGGTGGCTAACCTTGTTTGGAATAATACTTCTCTTCAAAGCCATGGAACTGTTGCATGTCACAAATATGTCCACATGTAGTTTTAATACTGGAATAATTACCCATGGCATGTTTGTTAGTGGAAAAAGCAAAGGTCTCCTGTTACTTACACATAATAAAACCTGCATTGTTTACCATGAATGAGTTATATGAGAGTGGTAATAAATAAGTGTTGTAACAAACTTTTGCTGCCCAGGCCTGCAAACTGTTCTTAATATCTGCAGTTTGGTAGCACCTAGAGGCCCTGGTAAAATCTGTGATGCTGAGCCTGCTGCAGAGCAAGAAACTGCCCCTGTTCTGAAACACAGAAAATATGGTATAGGCAGAATAAAAACATCCAACCCCCTGGGCAGGGTGACTCAAAACATGCAAGTATTTGCAGAAAGCTCAGCTGGGGGGGAGAGGACATACTGCAGGTGGCCCTTCTGCTCCCTCTGGGATGTGCCCCATGTGTGCAGGCATGTGAGTGGAGAGCAGGAAGCAACCAACCTTTGATTCTACTTCGAGTGGGTACTACCAAAGAGCCCACACCAGGCAAAGCTGCTTCTGTGTGCAACTGCTCCCAGCCTGGGGACTGAAACATGACCATTTTAAACACTAGGATACACCCTTGAAGCTAAAATCAACAGCTGTGTGCTGGCTTATAGACACTTAAAATATCTGGGTTTTAAAAAACACATTTGGCTTTCTATAGTTGACAAAACTCCTTGGGAGTTTTAAGCCCTTTGGTAAAATCATATGGAACCACAGAACGGTTTGGGTTGGGAGGGACCTTAAAGATCACCTAGTTCCAACTCTCCTGCTATGGGCAGGGAAGTTCCATCTGCCAAATCTGTGCATAGATTACAGAATCCCTGGTCATCTCCATCCAGTGTTAATCTCTGTCAACACGGGCCTGCTTGAAAAAAACCCAACCAAACCAAAATCCTTTGCTTGCTGTATTCTTGACTCATCAAACAAGACACTTTTCAAGCTAGAACTACTCAGGAAATTATTTGTTTCCCATGAAAAATTCAGAGGAAAATTAAAAACAAAAAATTCTTTACCTTAACATTTCCCTACTTTTTGTTTTAAGATTAAAAAATATCTTTCCTTCAACTGGTTTTGTTGGGTTTTGGCAGCCATTGAACCATTTGAGAATAGTTGCAGGAGCAAATCATTCACCCAGCTCTTCACAGAGCACCACCTCTGTGAAGACTGGAGTACTTGCTTATTTTGATGCAACCCACCAAGGCAACCTTCTCTTCAGAATTCAGTCTGAAATGTTATAATTTAAAAACTATATGTAACTTCTCCAAAGAAAACTTCAAAACCTTTCTTTAGTAATGAAATGGACTTCTTTTAACTTCTCAGAAAGTTGTTTCATATAGCAAAAGAAGCAGCAGTGGGAATACTGGTACCACTGCACAGGATCTGTAGCTCTGCACCACTTGACCTGAGCCAGACATCGCCCCAGCAGTGTTTGCTCCTCCTTCATTCAACCCCCAAATAATGCAAGGCCATTCTCCTATTTATTTCTGTTTCTTCACTGAGGAAAAAGGAGTTTGGGACAATTTAAGACCATCACCTCAGGACCGAGCAAAGTCTCAGCTACTCCTTGTTGAATAAAGGGGTTTACTAAAAGTGAGGAGCTTTAAGGAAAAACTAATGAGCAAACTGAAAGAGAAAAATTCAAGCAAAATAATTTCATGGCAGCCTTGCAAGACAGCAAGGCTCCTCCAGACTTCTGCAGAAGGAAGTCCAAATGATTGCTCCAAAATAATGCGCTGATCTCACAGGTATCAAACAAATCCAGGTGAGTTATGCCCTTCTCCAGCCACTTGGTTTTATGTGTTAAACCCACAACCCTACCCAACCATCTGGTAAATGTGGAAAAAGGAAAATCTGAATGATTTATATGCAGGAGCAATGGTGGTGGGGATCAGGACTTCAGATGTATCAGCAGAACATCAGCACTTCATTGTCACTGAACTCCAATTCCTGCAGGCACTGATCATGCCACAGGAACAAAATCTCCAGCTCCTGACAATTATTTCTACTCTGTTTTCCAGACTTTCGAAGTTTTTTGCTGTGCTATCAGTGCCTATAGCATCCTTTAAGGCTTTACTGAGGAGGCAAAATAATAGGGGGGCCTCAGAAACCTGGTAATCAAAGGCAGCTGCATGCAAGACATTACACTCAAGCTCTAAGAATAACCATTAATTGGTTGTGTGGGTCAAAAAAATCAGCTCCCATGAAAAATTAATATCTAAATGAAGACTAATGAGAGGCTGGTTAAATGTAGCAGAGAAATAACAGTAAGGAAGAAAAATTTAGGACCCTGATTCTAAGTGCCTGGAGTAACCAAAAGTGATGCTGAAGCTGAGACTTGAAGTCTGATCCTTCAGACAGGGCTGGGCATGTTTATTAGTTCAGTCCATGGGTCACCTTTTTGTTATTTAGGGGTGCCCAGAAAAGCCTCTGTTGTTATTCAAGTTGAAAGGGCAGCAGGACCACTGAGATAATAAGTAAGAGTCTTTCCCTGTGAGGACTCTGGAACAAGTTAGCAAGAAAAAGTATGGAAAAGGGATTTTTCCTGCCAATGCTGTGCATACTGAATGCCTCAGAGATACTCCTCCAGGAACACAGAGAGCAGTGATTTAAACAGACAGCCTGCACCCTATCAGTTTGTGTTCCCCCTTTATAGCACATGCTGTCCTCCCATCCAGGCTGGAGACATTTCTGCATTACCTGTGACCCAAGGAGTAACCTTGATCCATCCACAGAAGCCTAAGCAGAGCAGAGAAAAACAGCAGAGCTCACCCAGTTCCCAGGTTGACACCTTTGCCCAGGCTGGCATCAGGTTTAGCTCACGGTGATAAACTTAGTTGGAAGTAAAATTTATAAACTCAATTGTCAAGACAAATTTGAAGCTCCCAGCCTGCCAAGCCCTCAAAAGAAAAGCAGAAGAGAAGTGAACCTGCTCTAAGGGGTACATACAACTCTTCCCCTTCTAAGTCACAGTAAAATGACAGGGCAAAAATATTCCATCCCAGAAACTGCTGTTACTCCTGCCAAATACCAGCAAATATAAGACTGTGATCTCTCTTCTTGATCTCTGGGTAGCAATTAGACCTGAAGGATGGTCTCATGTTATGCCCTTCAGCATCCCAGCGTGGCTGAGGCAGCAGCAGCTCAGGAGCCTTGCTCAGCAGTGTCTTGCTTTGTGCCTTGGGGACTGACAGCACCACAACCCCACGAGATGGGAAACAGCTCCCTGTCCATGTGTGGAAGGGAGGATCTGTCAGCCAGATGCTTGGGACAGAGATGGCAGGAGATAATCTGGTACCATGAATGTTTCAGGGAGGTCTTCCTCTTCCACAGAGAAGTATGAAACCAACCAGGGAACTTATTCTTCTCAGGAAACCTTCTCCTTTCAGTCCTGCCATTTGGTCTGTGAAACAGGGAATGGGGAATGGGTGGGTAATCCCCAAGGAGCACCAGCCAAGTTCCCAGGCTTATTTCTCAAATGCTTTGCATTTCAATGTGCAAGTTGGAATACCAGCAAAGACCTTTCTTGGTAGCTGTTCTTCTATTCCTGGAACTTGGCAAAGGGACACTCAGTGATGCTGGAGATGCTCTGGTGTTCCACAGGCAATGTGAAACACTTGGAAAAAATGCAGCAAATGCAAGGCCAAGATAAAATATTTTTGGCCGTGATGATCAATCTAACCTTTGTTAAATGCTTGTCAACAATAGCATTGTTTATTACTACCAGCTATAGTCCTGCTGATACTTTTGAGCTGAGAACTGGTTCTGATTCACATTTCATCTGTTCTGCATCACAAACCTCCATCCTTCTGTCTACTGCTCCAATGAGGAAACTTAACTCTAATATTTCACATTCACCCCATAGTATGTAGGATTCTCTACTCATCTTGAATCAACCTTGATACCTTGGACTCAGATTTTGGTGTTTAATGACATTTCATAGAGTCCTGCATAAATACACTTGAATTGTAGATTTGATTTGAGCTGATTCCTGTGTCTGTTAATCCAAATATTTGTATTTACTGTGAACTCTGAGACACCTGATGTGGTTGCTCATTTTGATTCAGTGACTGAAGCTATATAAATAGAAGGCTCTTTCCAAAACTACAGTTTGATTCCTTCTCTGAAGTCACATTAGGATATGTGTTTTTAAGCACTTCATTCTTGGGCACTGTCTTCTAAAACTGATTCTAGTGCTCCCTTCCAACTCAGGACATTAGTTCTATTGGTTCTGTGAGTCTATGAATTAATTCACTTAAAACACTGAAAAGCAAAAAGGAATTTAATTCCTGGCTCATCAAGTTTAAAACCTTTGTTCAAACATAAGCTTTCTGTCCTGAGGAACCATATTTAAAATGAAATTTTCAAAAAACCTGCATTTCCAATTAAGGAAAGCAGGTATCTCATGACAGGTTTCTTGTGCTTATGTTTCATGATGGGGTCTTCAATTACAACATCATTTCAGACCAGTTTTACATAACTTAATTCACAGACTGAACAGTCGTGAATCGATGAGCAGCTACTCAGTACTTTGCTCTGCCCTCATTACACACTGTGTCTCCACAACTTCTTTTGCAACCCCAACCCTGATCTGAAGGCAGGATTAATAATTTCTCCATAGGTTTTCCTAAAGAGCATTTCAATGGGATATATGAGAGCTTGCCCAATAGTATTCAATTCCCATTCACCCTGCAAAATGGGGAAGTGCAAAATGGAATACGTTTCCCATTTTATAGGTAAGGAGCTGAGGCACAGAAAGGAGGTCAAAAGTGCTCATTAATTTCCAGAGGCCGATTTGCTATGCCTTGGACATGATTATTCATGGTACTTAGCATTAAACACTACTTTATGCCTCCAACATCCTGCTCTTGTTGAGTAACATGGCTGCTGGTGGTCCCGTGCACTTCATAACAAATTTGTAGGATTTTAAGTCAGAAGGTGAGCCGTAGAAGGTGAGCAGCAAACAGTGGTCCCCAAGAAATATCCAGTTCAAGGAGGGATGGTCCCACCTAGGGACACACAAGCCCTATTTTCCCAGGCCAGCATGACAACACCTTGATTTTGGGACCATCCAGTTGGTCATTCATCACACAATTTCCAGTTGCTGCACCAGCAGAGAAAGGAATCTTGCAGACAATAACCACATTAGTAGGAGAATGGAAATTGTTCATCCAGACATTTCTCCCACAAAAAAGGTGGTGGTTCCAGGGAAAAATAGTTTGTGGAGATATGATGAAAGGTCTCTCTCCCAGTAGAGCTGCATCAAGGGCAGCTTTATGCTGATATTTCCTTCACAGTCTAGAGAGCTGGTACAATGAAAGTTTTGGGTTGGCCCTTCAGATTTGCAGTAAAACATGTTCAGTTTTCCAAGGGGATAAATTTGTGTGTAGTTTGAGACTGTTAAGACAGACAGAATCCTGAGACTGCTGAGCAACTCTGTACCTGGGCTTGTGCCAGTGCCCATAGAGGAAAAGCCATGTGTGAACTGATCTGTTTCTAGCTGAGTCTTAAAAACTTCCAGGGATAAAGATTTCCCTTCTTTCCTCCTCCACTAGCAGCTTGTTTCAGTCTTGCACTTGCCAGGAAAAAAGGTTTCCCTAATGTCCAACATGAAGCTCCCACACTGCAATCCATGGCCTTTGCCCCCTTATGGTGTCACCTGCCACTACCAAGAAGAGTTTGATCCCATCATCTTTGCAGCTGAACTTCAAACAGTGGTATTAAATTTCCTCTTTACTTGGCCTCAGTCCTGAAAGAAGCCAGGATTTCTGTCCTTTCTCTGGGGCCCAGATACACTCTTGGCCCAGGACAGGGGGCCCTGCTTCTTTCAGGGTTAAGGCCAAGCACCTGTACAACCACCCCAGGGCTCCATCTGAGCCACAGGCTGAAGTTTCCCTTCCATGTAGACAGCTGGGGAAGGTTATTGACCTCTTTGATATGGACTGGGGACACAGCCAGAGTCGGCATGAACAGAGGAAAATTCACATCAGAGGTTTTTTAGAAAGCAGAACAGGCAAAAAATAGTCTGTGATGTGTAAGTTCAGGCCTCTAGCACACAGGGAGAGAGCTATGGGGGCACCCTGAGTGGGTTCCCAAAACCACGGGCAGGCAGAGCCACCATCCTCACCAGACTGTTTAACCACTGAGAAACTAAAAAATGATCAAAAAAATCCTTTTTCCCCAGGTGCCATTACATTCTGGGAAGCCTAACCAGAGGCACACAGGCAGGGAGGGAGTTTAGACCAGGTCCAAGAAGAGAAAAGGCCGAGCTGGCTGGGGCAGTTAACCTCTGACAGACAGTCTGTAATATACCTGACACAGAAAACAAACCAGGTGGTGCCACTGCTTGGAAAATACAGACACAGCGGGGGCCTGGGCATGGAGGAGGGGGAGAGAGGGAAAACATGAGCAGGGGAAAACCGAGAGGGCAGGAGTTATTAACCCCTGATAGCAAGTATAAAGTATTTCACTCCCCATCTCATTCATTAGACCGCGTCAGCTCCAGGAGGACCATGTCCATTCCCGCACATAAATCCAGCAAGTTTCTCTCTTAAAAAGGCCAGACACTGTCTCTGCCATGGCAATCCAGCTGTCTGGCCAGCTGCCTGCCCTGCATGCAGGACTGCAAGAGCCCAGCTTTGGCAAGTGAGGGCAGCCCTCTCCCAGGGGCTCCTGCACCCTCTGCCTGGCACTGCAGCCCAGGGAAGTGGGATGTCCCCAGGGGCCACTGTGTCCTGTCCCTGTCAATGCCAGCCCATGGGCAGGAGCAGCTCAGCCCACTCAGCAGAGCTCTCAGGGAGGCAGAGCTCTTCACCAGCTCCATTGCAAAAGCTGATGTGGAACAGGCTGCTCAGGGAAGTGGTAGTCACAATCCCTGGAAGTATCCAAAAGATGTGTGCATGTGGCACTTGGGGCCATGGGTTAGTGGTGGGCTTGGCAGTGCTGGGTTAGCAGTTGGACTCAATGATCTTAGAGGGCTTTTCCAGCCTCACTGATTCTATGGTTCTATAAACTTTTGGATGACTGATTTCATCCATGGTCCAGCATAGTCCTCTCAGGCATCTGATCACAGGAGTTGTGATACAGGAAAAAAAATGGGACTCCCACCCTTTCTGCAGAGCCACATCCTTCACAATCCCAAGGAACAAATCTTTTATAACCCATGCTTAAATAAGAGTACAATGTTGAGGGAAAGGAATTATGCAGAATAACTTGCATCTGGTACTGGTTTGGAGCTTATCTCTGCACTTCCAGCCTAAGGGGACACAATGTACCCCCATTCTGCCCCATTTTTATAAGTTGTTCAAACCAGCAACCACCCCAGCGAAGCTCTGAGAAATGCAGGAAGCAGTTCTGTCCTTGAAATCTGACCTGAATTTTTACTAAAAAGCTAGCAATTCCAATAAAAGAACAGGGACAAAAAAAATCAAACTATTTTTAACACATCTGTCTACAGTTAAACAACATTGTTTTTCTTTGTGAGAACTTAGTAACATCAGAAAAGTTGGAGAGCCTTCCTGGGGCTGAGGTATTACAGGGCATCTTGTATACCTTGGCATTGTGTGGCTTTCCAGGACATCATTTTAACACTTCACAAATCAGGCTTTATGGACATTCTTCTCTCATAAATCCACTGCAAAACAAACACAGAAATTACATGTTACACATAGCCAGGTAAACTGCACGGAAGATCCCCGGCGAGCAGAGCATTTTTAAAATGTATAAAAACCATAAAGCATTTTTGGTGTTTTATGATGGCAACATTTCTTTTAGGGCCTGATCCAGCCTTCTTTGAAGTCAAATGGAGTCTTTCCATTGACATCAGAGGGTGTGGGATTTGTCTCACAGCAACTTATACCAATGAGAACAATATTTTGCTCTGAAGTCATTACTTTCTGCCGTGGATGTTTGGAAAACAGCTCGTCACCTGACAATACACCCTGAAGGTACTGACAGTCCATGTGTTTTCATTATTTAAAAATGAGACTTGGTAACGGGCTCAGCTGTTTAGGGAAGGTAATATTTTTCTTAAGTACGCCTACCATAAAGTAAATTAGCAAAATCTTCTTCGAGCTGTAACTAAAACATAAGGGCACAGCTGCCCTGGAGGAGTAAAAGGGCTCTCAATGTAAACTCCACTGATATCATCACCATCAGAAGGTCATAAAATTGATTGATTATAAATACAGTCCTCATTTGTTTACAGCTTGCATTTTTGGGTCCTGGGTAATTAGCACATTAACCATCCCTCAAAGTGAGCGCTTACAGGTGCCGCTCCCAGATAGCCAAAGTGGAAAACTGCACAAGAGCAGCCTCATTTTCCTTCCACAATTCCAGGATGGATGCATTAGGACGGAGGGGAGAAATGTCAGTTATGTGTTTAGCTACTTGATCACACCTACCCAGGAGCCAAGGGCGTAAGGGGGCATTAAAATGACCTCTTAATTTCCTTCAGCGCTAAGGTAGCACCCAAAAAATGAGAGACATGTCAGCAATGTGAGGGAGATCTCTTTGGGAAGCCTGCGGCTGCCAGAAGTCTTTTAAGATTCTTTCTCCCTTTGCACAAGCCAACAAAGGAAGATAAAGATCACCCTATTTGTGGTAACTGGTACTTAGTTCCTTTTAGTTACACTTAAAATAAACTCTCTTTGAGTCCTCCAAAGGTTTCAGCCTTCAGACACACCACTACCAGACGGTAAGCGAGCCACCTTCCTCTCAGCCCCTCTTGGCTCCAAGTTCACGACTACTCTGTGCTCAGGACATTAAACTTTAAAGTCATGTTTTATTTGTACAGCTGGATGCATCAGGTTTATACTTATTGTCTAATTAGCCAACTAAAACGCTTCTGAAAGGGTTTTAATGCTTTACCCCCAGTGAGATCTCTGTAGTGAGTGTGTGTTGAAATGCTAATGGAGACAAAGAATTCCTTTTTGTAGGAATTTGCAGTATTTTGGATACATCTCGTGGGCCAAATCTTCAGCTGCTGTGGCTTGGTTGGAGCGAGGCAGGTTATTCCCAATTACAGACGTTGAAGGACTCCTGAAATTTAACAGGATGCCAGAGAAGCTATTCACTAATATTCTGGTTTTCAGATGGCTTCAAACTCTATGGCAAATTCCCAGGTTTTTCCTGTTTCCCGCGGAAGTTTATTAGAAATGCCTCCTGCATGTGGGACAAGATAACAGCTACAGAATTCACCAAGCCACTAAAGATTAAAGTAGGCATTATCTGCCCTGGCATTTACATCATTTTACAGCTTAATTCTTGCAAAACATTTCCACTGCCATCACCTGCTGTAGAAGTAATTTAAAAATCTTATACTTACGTTTTTTCATCCATGAAACGAGAGTAGTAAGTGAGCAAAAAGTGAAGTCGCTGGCATAGCTGGTATCATCCATGCATTAAAAAGGAGATCTTGCTTTACTTTTGGGGGTATTTCTGTTAATGCTACCAGTTCCTAAACGGAAATATTTTGGAAAACTGCCTCTTCTGGTGTATTTGTACAAGCTAGAGCAAAAAGCAGCCTGAGAAGAGCTTCTAAACACAACAACACCGGCAGTAAATAATGCTAATAACCCTTAATTATGGGCCTTATTTAATTCCTGTTTCCAAGTGCCATGAATGTAGCTAAATGAATGTGCTAAATGATAGCAAATTAGCTTTAAAAATGTTAATGGAAAGTTGCTTAGTGCTGAAGGCTGTTTTTTGCCCTTCTGGCGCGAGGGGAACTCCTCCATTAAGATTCCTCTCCAGCCCAACTGAATCCACACATCGCCCATTCAGCTTTTAGACCCTCACACCTCTACACACCCAGAGGCCCATTTTCACTTTAAATCCAGAATATTTTAGTTGTTTTACTCCTAACATTGTTTCATTTATGGTTGGCCTCGATGATGTTAAAGGTCTTTTCCAACCTAAATGATTCTGTGATTCTATGTTTTGGATGACTGAATCCTCCTTATACAGTTGTTTGATTTTGCACTAACTCAACACCCATCAGCACACGCAGCAGCCAACCCCAGATTGGCTCATTTCAGATCTGTTTAGAGTTCAAGGTGGCAAAATTTCCCCATAAAGTTTATCCAAAGAGAAACATGACAAACACTACAGGTGCAGAATACTACGCAGTGCTCCCCTGGTGTGATAAAAATTAGCATTTCAGTGTTCCTGCATCCTGGGCATGATGCCTCCTTGTAAAACTGTCTCATGACCAAACCACAGAAGCGAAGATCAAGCAAATGATTCAATTTCTAACATTTGAAATCTCTGGGTTTTTTTTTCCTCGAGCCAGTTGCCCAGCTGAGCCCATAAACACAACTGCAGTGGAAAATCTGATGTGCTTGGTCAGACGGTGTTGTTGTAACAGTGATGAGCCAGCAACATGAGCACAGCAATTTTTCTAGCTGCAAGTGCTAATCTTTATTGAACCAATTGGTACAAAGAAGAGCAAAAGTTAATCACAGAATATCCTGAGCTGGAAGGGACACACAAGGATCATCCAGCCCAACCCCTGGCCCTGCACAGGATCATCCCCAAGAATCCCACCCTGTGTCTGAGGTATTGTCCAAATGCTCCTTGAGCTCTGGCAGGTTTGGTGCTGTGACCATTCCCTGAGGAGCCTGTTCAGTGCCTCACCATCCTCTGGGAGAAGAATGTTGTCAAAAGGAAGAGCTTCTGTTCCTAAAGCTGTCCATCCCTCCACCTGCACACCTGCATCACTTGTGTTAATATTATTCCTCCATACAAATTTGGCTTGAGATTTGATCTTTGCAAGCACAAAGTGAAACAGGCGATAAGAGACAACAACACCCTATACACACCACACACACATCCCCCTCAACCCCCCAAACCTGATCTTTGCAAAAAAAACCCCAGACCAAACTTGCAATTTATCCTAGAAATGTCTCTGGCTATTCTGAAATATTTTCCTGCCATTGCCCATCATTTGTTTTTTTCACACTGCTGTCCCGCTGCACTTTGAGGCTGGATGATCACTTAATGTAAATTGTCACCGGCACCCAAGTCATTGACTTGAGCTGCTTTATAACAGTTAAGGATCTAGTTCCTGACAGCTCAGCTTTGCAAAGAAAGGGCTGAACTGTGTTTTGCAAACAAGCAATGCAGTGAACTTCATTCTGTTTCTCTGTTCATGAACCAACATTGGTTTGGTAAGAGATATTTGTTATTCAAGTACTTGTTGGACAGCTTGGATCAACAATGGCTCATTCCAGAAACAGTTCATTTCAATTTCTTGCTGCTCATGGGGTGAGAACTGTCACCTAAATCAGATGGTACTGATGCTAATCTGTGAGGGGATGAGTAAGCCTTTTAAAAATAGGAGAACAAAGGCTGATGAAGAACAAATATACTTGTTCACATGTAAATGCAAGTACAGATACAGAGAACAACCAATTCCCAAACTAGCATGCAAATAAAAATCTGTCCAGGCATAAACAGGGAGTTATCAAGGACACTGACAGACTCAGTCTGGCAAGCCCTGGTGGAGTAAAAAGTATCAGTGTGGAAGGGATGGTTGTAGCCACTTTAATTAAACTGCTGCCCCAATGGCAACGAGATTTCAAGCCTCTAATTCCTGAGCTGACACCGCTAAACTGTGGCTGAATTACAGTATCCTCTCTGCACAGCTGTTTAGGCTTTCAGTGATGAAGCATTCAAGGCATCCCCATGTAAAATGCAGCAATGCTTAATTACTCAGTGTTGCTATTTGCTTACATCCCCTGTTCAGAAACGATCCTAGCCATGTTCCCACCTATGAGTTCATGTTATTTCTTCCACTGCTAGATTACAGATCACCACTGGTATCTTTTTGTGATGCACACTTTGCAGTCAAGTACACTCTTCACCTCCTCTTTCAACACTCACACTGACTGTCTCCAAGTACTCAACCAGCACCTTTCTCTAAACATTGGAGAGTTGAGGTGAACTTCAGGAAAATTATCAAATAAAGGTTGAACTTCCTGTGAATTTCTATTGGGCATCAGGACCAAGACATCACAATGTCCCTCCACTGTATAGTGGTGTGTGCAGGGTTTGCTCACACCTTTTTCATGTAGGCACAGGCAGAAAAACAAAGGATTTTTCAAAGCCCTGTCACTTTAACTGCCTTATTAAAATGTGTCTGAAGATCCTGCAACTTCACTTACTGCTCTGCATTGCTTCTCTGCTGACACCACGCTCAGGACAGTCTCCTTGGCTTGAGTATCTGCACGGCCAGCCAAGCCAAACTGACTTCAGAACATTTTATGAAAATGTTAATATTGCTTTGTTACCTTACCAGGCAGATGTGAAGCCGTTCCCAGTTGGATTTCGACATCCCAGTGCTGGTGGGTCGGTGCCTATGGCTGCACAGAGCCTCATGGAGCTCCTCATTACAGCACTGTTAGAGTGATGTTATTGCAAAAAGGAGTTTCTACATGCCATCGCTGCAGCTCTCACCTCATCACCAGCCAAATGAAGGAATGAGGAAAAATACTAAAAGAAGGAACTAAAAGTGAGCTGGAATTAATTTCACTGAAATAAATATTTTTGTAAAATCGGCTGTACAAGCTGAGCTGTTACTGCATCACCCAGGAATGAAGGTTCACTTCTCCAAGATGCAGATCTTTTCTGTGGATTTTTCTGAACCCATCATGATCCCTCATCCTCACTATACTTTCTCTCTGGAAGTAGCATAAGAACTTATTCTACAGCTTGGGCCATATAGAAAAGCTGCTGAGAACTAGGTTAGCTCAAAAGTGGAAATCAAAGTTTCATAAATGGCTTATCAGATACAAAGATTAAACTTTATCTCCAGATAACCACAGGATGCTCACAGTCCCCTTTGAATTCCATGGCAGATACCTCACTTAAACTACTAGAATTGTTAGAAATTACTAAATCATAGAAATCACCATAGACTGGTTTGCGTTGGAAGAAATATTAAAGATCATCTAGTTCCAAACCCCTGCCATGGGCAGGGATGCCACTCACTAGATCAGGTTGCTCAGGATCCCAACCAAATTACCTTTTCATTAACATTTGAAACCAGGGCCTACTTCTAAAGAGGAGCTTTCAGCTGGCATAAATCAGATTATCTGCACAGATACCAAAGAGCCACAGAAATTTGGGGCACTGGAGAATCTGCCCTGCCCAGATTCAGGGAGCTCCTGCAGAGCTCTCATGCAGACCAGCAGTGGTGTATAATATCCAGATTTCAGGAAACCATCTGGGAATTCCCCACTGTGCCCCTCAACCACAAAGGTTACCCTGTCTTGGTTTAATTTAGTTGGTTGTGGTCTGCCCCGTGCAAGGAGAGCACATCCTTCTGAAGACATTAGTGACTCACAGCCGGAACCGACCATTGTTGAGAGAATTTGTTGTTTGTCAGGGGAAACTGAAAAACAGTTTTGCCAAGTACTTCCTTTGGTAACACCTTATACATTTTAATGTCACAGCTGCTGCCAAGGCAAGGGAGGTAATGTCTCCATAATGACCTACAGCTAAATAAGTGCATCCCAATCACAAGAGTGCCCTTGAGCTGTCCCAAGGAGCTGCTGCCTCACTGTGCCTGCCTCAGGCATCCCAGTCCTCTTCACGTGTCCCCACAACTGATCCATATGAATCCAGCGTTTGATAAACACATTCCAGTAAGTGGCAGGACCAGGCTCTTCTCAGGAAAACAAAACAAAACAAACTCGGAGAGGCTCTGGCAGTAGTAATTCTCAGGAATGAGCTTTCTACACTTACAGTTTTTAATTACAATTGAAACAATTAATGGCTTCAAGACAAAAAGGAAAGAATTTAGATTTTCTTGGACATATAGAAGCACAGCCTTGCGGGGTAATTAAATGAACAAAATCTCCTGTAGAAGGAAGAGCACTCAGTCGTGCTTGTGAGAGAGGAAAAAGTCACCCAGCTCTGCACCCTTACTGCTGGTTGGCACTTCAGTATCTGAGCCATCTTCAAGTGAGTCACCTGTGTAATGTCCACAACATCACTTTGTTTCCCGAATTGCTCCCTAGGTCGGCATCAGCATCTCTGTGTCAGGGCCCTGAGGGCACTCATGGCCCCCACTGGGTTTCCTTCCACACCCCTGCCCAGCAGCTTAGCCCAAGGCCATCAGTCCCAGCCTTAGCTAAGCCTGCAGGTTCAAGCCATCCGAACCACAAAACAGCCACCGGCCTGAGAATCACAGTGTGACCCCTGGAGCAGGCAGCTGGAGGAAGGAGATAAGAAGATGGTGCTCAGGTGGCAATCCAGCTCACCCCCCCTCCATGGAACACCAGACCTCAGAGAGGAGAAAATCACATATGGAGCTTTTAGACTGTGGCATTTTCCGCCCAGGTAGAAAAACAGATCTAGAAAACTCATTCTGGGTTAAAACACCTAATTTAAAACACAGATTAAATTTGGGCAATCTATCTCCCAGGAAAGAATTCTATCACTACTCCAGCTTTTCCCAATAAACTTCATAGAAAATAATCCATAAGAAACAGCTTCTTGCACCAATCTCATTTCAGTAACTTCACAAAAGCAATAAGAATTATAAAAAAACCCAGCACAGACAGCATTCCCCAGACTTGCACATGCACATTCACAGTTTGCTTTGACATCAGGCTTGAGTTTCCCTGAAGTAATCATCGATGTTTCAGCTTTCCATTTTTCATTGCCCACTTTGGAGCCTGACTTTCAAAGAACAAAGAACTTCCTGAAAATCAGTTCCTGACATTATGGGCCAGTTGTTAATTAGAGATGCAGGTGCCTACATGAGGCACTTCATTTGAACATTTTTGCTTACACACTCTGAGCCATCGAGTTCTTCCTCAGCTGTGCAATGCACAGAGCTGACTTGTGCATCACCCCGGAGCTAAAAGGAGCTTCCAAAATTAAAAAAAATATTGGGAAACGATTTTCTGGCAAGTGCATTGAAGGCCTGCCTGCTACTGATGTGGACAAGATTTGTTTTACTTTTTTGGTGGGCAAGATGAGTTCTGAAAGAGCAACTCTGAGGAAAATTACCCTGGCATTTAAGTGACATTTTGGCAAAACACCATGGAAACATTTGGTCACATCCTCTCAACGCTTAATTTCTTCCTTAAATGTGCTTTTTAATATGTCACAGTTGTTAAATTCGTAACAAAAATTCCCTTGAGACTAAACAACAGTGGTTGGTATGTGAAAAATGAACAATACATTTACATCAGTAAACCAAGAGGAAATCTTAAATAAATGTATCACTGAGTATTAATAGATGTTACCTTTATGAAATTTGACCATTTTGTGGACTGATTTTAGCAGCAGGAGGTCCTAAATAAACTCAACTATGCACATATATTGTCATATTCATTCAGTTGTGACATAACTACCCAGGTTTGCTCCCTCTGATGGGTTTATTGCTATCAGTCAAACATCACTGTCTGGGAAGGCAACTAAGCACTTAAATTCATTTTTAAACTTTCATTATTTTTAAATGACCAGTATAATCCTAGAATCAAATCTTGAAATGTATGGACACTTCCAGGTATTCCAGGATGGGAGGGAGGAGGAATTGAGATTTCTATGCAAAAATACTCAGATAAATTCCTGCTAAACCTGGAGCTGGTATGTTCCGTGGTGTTGCTGCCTTCATGGGCTCTGCAAAAAAAGCTTCTGCCTGGTCTAGTGGAAGGTGTTCTTGCCCATGGCAGGAGTTTGGAAAGAAATGGACTTTAAGGTCCCTTATGACCCAAATCACTCTGTGATTCCATGGTTCTGTTCTTGCTGCCCTGACTTTTCTTGTGTAGAACTAACACTTCATTATATAAATCCTCAGAACTAGTAATAACGACTTCGTTTATTTGTTGTGCAAAGTGTTGAGGACGTTTCTGGGTGCTGTGGACATGCTGAAACCCGTGTATTTCCCAGCCAATATAAACAGATTTCAGTGAATTTGCATCTCCCACCACGATTGAGAGCTGTAGTCCCATTTTAGTGGGATTTCTCCTCTTATACAGAACACTCACTGTGCTGGTGTGGCAGCAGGACCATTCAGAATAGGAACTGACCCATTTGCTTTTTCCTTTAAAAAGTAAAATCAGCCCATTTTGGATTCTGGTTTCTAGGGCAGAAATCCCATAGTGCTTTTAGCCTTGAGCATTTACTCAGACATCCTTTTGGCCTCAGTAAGAACACAAACAGCAGCACAATTTAACAGACACATCAGTGCCCTGGGATTCAGAAGTTCAGAAATCAGCTCTGCTGCTAACTGTGGCCACCTGCTTTACCTCTCAATGCTCCTGCTCCTCTCCCACTCTGTCTGCCTCCTCTATTTGAACTGTAGGCTCCTTAATGCAAATACCATCTTCCTTTAATAGTGTTGAGTGCCCAGCCCTGGAGCACTGACCTCTTTTGGGATTATCAAACATCTGTACTACAGAAAATAAGAGCACAGAGACAGTCCTTGCCTCTTTGTTTTACTAATAGATGTGGGTATTTCAGCCTGTGGCCTATCAGCCCTATGCTCTCCAGCTTTGTTATCTCTAATTACTTTTCTGCTAAAGTTGTTCCCCTCTGCACAGCATAACTCTTCCTTGTCTCCTTAACCCACTACTCTGTGTTATTCCCACAGACTGCATTCAGAGGATGTTAGTACAGTTGTAAATTCAATTATTCCACACTATCAGAAAATGCACAGGTCAAACTGTCCCTGCCTTGAGCCCTCAGAGCACAGGCCATGATTAACACACCTTCTTTCTATGCTCAGTCCGTATTTTTTCTCTATACTCTTTATGGACAGGAGAGGTGGAGAGAAACTTATGTACAGGGGGATGGTGTGCCCCTGACTCCAGGTCTCATTCCAGCCTGGGGACAAACAGACATGGATCTGCCCACGGTTGTCCCACAATCTGACTCCATTCAATCTTGTTTGAGAACCACCCATAGCTTTTGTGCCAGTGCTGGTCTCCTCTCAGAGTCAACTCACTCCAGTTCCCATTTTCTCACCCACACTTCTCTCTAAAACACTCTTTCTCCTTTTGCCTGGCCAGTGAGTCCCCACTCCTTGTCCTATAAATGTCCCTCTCCACACAGAGTGTTTCACTGTGCCTGCTTCCTCCTCCTCTTCTCTACCACCACAGATTATTGTTTCTGTCCCACACGTTCCTGATTTTATTATCCATTACCCATCCAACTTTCTGTCTCAAGCTCTGCCTGTCCTTTTCCAGACAACTGGCTCCATCCCATTTTTTGTACCCACTCTCAGTTTTCCTTGACTCATTATTCTCAATCCCTCTGTAAGTCCTGTGCAGTTTCTTCATGCTGTTTCTTCAGGCATAACCTTGGAAAACTCCTTGCTCCCATCTTCCCTTTCCTCAATCTTTGTGCTTTGTTCTGGTCTCCTCTGAATTTAACTCATAGATTCCTCCTCTACATTTTCTGGCATTTGATGACCCAGGAAAGAAGAGCACAAAAGGAACAAGTTCTAAAGCCAACCTACATCTGAGGGGAGACCTGAGGGGAGGCCTCATAGTGGTGCAGCTTCCTCACAAGGGACAGTGGAGGGGGAGCTCCAATCTCTGCTCTCTGTGACAGTGGCAGGACCTGAGGGAACAGCTGGAGCTGTGTCAGGGAAGGTTTAGGTTGGATATTAGGAAAAGGTTCTTCCCCCAGAGAGTGCTGAGCACTGCCCAGGCTCCCCAGGGAATGGTGACATTCCCAAGGCTGCCAGAGCTCCAGGAGTATTTGGACAATGCTCTGAGGGATGCACAGGGTGGGATTGTTGGGGTGCCTGTTCAGGGCCAGGAGTTGGACTGGATGATCCTTGTGGGTCCCCTTCCAGCTCAGGATATTCCATGGTTCTATGCATCCCCCTCCTGGCACTCTGGACTGCAGTTATGTTTGGGGCAGGCAAACCCCGTCAGGATTTCAGCTGAATCCCCACTGAGCACACACAGACTGAGATCTTCCAGTCTTGTGATTTGCCAAGGTAAGGCAGATTTGTATTGGTACAGCAAAAATACAACATCTCTGGAAGCAGCAGCACAAATACACTGTGAAGAAATTATGTAAGAAAAGTTTTTGCTGCTCTTCTGAATGGAATTCCTGTCCTCAGTCAACAAAAGAGTACCTACTGCTTCTGGGCAGATATTTTAAGGCACTTGATTCATTAATTGCACTTCACCTGATAAGCTTCTGGGCCAGTACCAAAAATAACTGTATTCTCTGCTCAGACATATTTTGAATGGGGCCATGTGATGATGGGGGGGAAGGGAGAACATGCAATCCTGTAACCTTCAAAGCTCACAGTTCTCATTAACCAGCACTAAATGTCAGAGCCTTTCTAGCTGAACCTGGCAGTTATCAACAGAGTTTCAAACTGGGATTCCTACAGGAACAAATCCACTTAATATTTGCCCACATCACCTCTGCTGGCCGCGGGCATCGTGAACGTGTCTTTGATCTATTTCTGTGAATGCAATAAAAGGCAACATGTCCCCAACCAAAGCAACACCTTTCTGGAATGGATGGACTTCCAGTAGTCTAGAAACTACTACAGAAACTATTTACAAGAGCATGGAGTGACAGGACAAGGGCAAATGGCTTCAAACTGTCAAAGAGTAGGTTCAGATTAGATTTGAGTAAGAAATTCTTGGCTGTGAGGGTGGTGAGGCCTTGGCACAGATTGCCCAGAGGAGCTATGGCTGCCCCTGGATGCCTGGAAGTGTTCCAGGCCAGGCTGAAAAGGTCTAGGAGCAACGTGGGATAGTGGAAGGTGTCTCTGCCATGGCAGGGGGTGGAACTGGATGCTCTTTAAGGTCCCTTCCAACCAGTCTGGGATTCTATATTTCTATGAAACACACGGCACTCAGTGGCCTAATCATGCTGCTCTGATCTTCCCAGGACAGAGAGACACCAGCACCTTCACTCTCTACCTGTTCTCAAGACACTGGATCACATCCCTAGAAAACAAAGATCAGAAGAAATCCAGCTGCAACAGCCCAGCCCAGCCACTGTGCAGGTGGCAAATTCCCCCAGGAGTCAGTCAGACAATGCTACTGCTCATTAGGGGTGGGTGGGACAGGAGAAATGGGAATAGACATTTCCCTTCATTCATCAAACTGGAACAAGACTGAGAGTTCTGAAAAAAAAACAAGCACTTGGCAGAGTCAGTGACTGGGGACAAATCAGGAGAGACTTTGATCATTAAAAGTGCAAAGAATGAAGGTTAAAAAGCAGTTGTTACATAAAGGGGATTCTTTAGTTACAGGAATGTTTGATCCAATTCACCGCTAAGGATGTGTACCCATTTTAAACGGAAAATCCTTTAGCTTTGGTATGAATTTATCTATCCTGCCAGGCAAATTGCTCATATCAAACTGTCATTTGGATGTTCAGCCATTGAAAACACAGTTAAAGCATGTCCCTTAATTAGAAATCCCGTGGAAATGAAAACAATCCTCTCTGGCATCTACTTTCCCTGGATGGTAAGTTGGACTTATCATCTGGCACGGCCTCCTTCCTGTTTGCGTGGGTGGATGGAGGCAGACAAGGAATCCTGCTCCCCTTCCAACAGCCCTCGGAGACAAGCAACCTCCCATGCCAAGGCTTCATCTCCCACAAGTGTCTCGCTGCAAATAGGTCTGGGAGACACAATGAGCTTCTCAGATTAGAGGTGGATGGGACAGGCGTCTTCTGCTCAGTAGGGACCAAGGGAAGCTTAGCTCAATGTTTTAATGGATAAATCTTTTTTAAATCTGTTTCATTTCACTAGATAGGAGTCTCTTTGATGGGGCTGAATTTATTTTCCAGAAAAATATCTTCAGTCGTTTGCTAGTAAAAACAATATAACTCTCTTATTACCTTCTGGTACTGGAAAGATGAGGTAACCTGGCCATATCCATCCTTCCAATCATTTTACTGATGTCTTTTTTTATTAAATATGCTGGTCAAAGTCCCAGGTCCCAACAACTTGTTATTATATAAAAATTTCAAGTTCGCAAAAAATTTAAAGAGGTCTCTAATCCTTACAGTCGTGAAGAAAATCTTAAAAGATTAATCCCAAAGTTTAAAAAGCAAAAGGTAGATTTTACCTTTCAGTACCTGCCTACAGTCAACCAATACACCAATTAACTTTGGGATATGTTAAGATCTTTCTAATCTGAAGCCTTTAATTCAGGATGGAATAACATCTTTAATGAAATGGTCCTCTTGTAGGCAGTAGGTGGTCAGGTGTACAGGTTTTTGAGCTTGACTCAGGAGTCACACAGTGAAATTCTCATATTTCTCAGATCACAATTGAGAACCACTCCTGGGGACCTCAGACTATTCACTGATGGGAAAAGAACCCAAAATGCTCTGGTTTTGTGCTTGTGATGACAAATTCACGAGCTTTCAACGTTATGCACTGGCAGTGTTGAGGCACTGCATCCAATTTCTTTAAAAACTTGCTTTGTTTATGGCCTCTTTTTACAGGACATTTCTCACTCTATAGGAAACAGATCCTGAGCTCTCAGCCAGCATGGCCAGTTCACTTGAGATGAACTACATCAGGATTTTACCTAAAGCAGATCTAACAATTTCTTCTCTCCGTCAGGAGGAGCTCCTGAAAGGGTTACCAGATCAAAGGGCATATGTAAGAAAACCTCATCTCTCAGATTTCCAAGTTTTACAGAAGTTACAGAGCAGCATCACAAGGCCTTGGTAGGAATTTTCTCTTATCCCCCAAAAGGACCTGGGGAGAACTGAAGAAGTGACATAATCCTGTTCTACAAGGACTCCACACAAGCAGGTTCAGAGGTGCAAAGAAAAATCGTACAGAAGGGAACCTGCCTGTGCCAACCTTTGTCTGGGAAAGCTGCTTGTGATGTGGGACTAGTTCAACAAGTTCTGTTCCTTTTCCATCACTTTCCCCACAAAGAAGTTACCCATTTCTTGGCTAAACTGCCCAGGACAGAGGCCGAGGAGAGGAGATTGACTGCTAGAAGCAATAAAAATAAAAGCAGGGTATTAAGTCAGGCATTGCTGTAGAGTAATAGGGAGGGTGGAAAGGAATGGGCTCATGCATATTACAATCCTATAAAAGAAAGAATTCTTAAATGAGTATTAAAGAGGGCTGAGTTACAGCATGAGAAAACTAGTTTAATCACCTATTGTGCAGCTGTAGTTAATTTTGTGCAGATTTTACAGACATCCCAGCTATCATGCAATGCTCCATGCAATCACTGTGGGTGACACTCCACTTTTATCACAAGTCCTGTTAATGATGTCATTACTTGGGCAAGTCTTCCATCAACCTCAGTTAGATGTTTCCTTAAGTAGGACCCGAGGTCAGATAACACCTGATGAATATACATGGCATGAGGACAAATCTGCTTCCTGACTGCACAGAAGAGAAACACATGGTATGTGGGGATACAGAAATACATACACATGCTTTCCACGCTCAACCTCAGCAGAATTAGCTCCAACCATCTTGATAACAAACCTTTAAAGCCCCTCTGGTGAGGGGTGTCTCCATGGGAAAGCCATGTAATAGCCTAAAATTCATTGGAATTCTAGTCCATGCTTGGGTATGTAAATGACTTTCTACAGATTGGGTTTGAAAAATTCATTAACAGCTGATTGACCTCACTACATCTAAGTCATGACTGAGTGAACAGACTGTTTCTGATGGCCACCTGAAAATCTAACAAACAGGGAGCTTGATGGCTAAACAAGCAATTAGCAGTGCCAAACTAGATGATTAGTTATCAATCAGCTCAGCTGCTGATGTTCGTCAGACACTTTAAAGAGTCGCAGCAAGCTAACTGGAAAATTATCCTTAATCACTTATCAGTTTGCTAAATGATGGAGAGCCAAATGACCTCAAGAAGTTGTTCATTAAATCCTAAGCAATCCCAATCTCTTTTCACAGTGCTTTTAAATCTCCAGGCATCATGTGAAGTGTGTCTTATCCTGACAGGGACATCCCCCACACATGCAGGAAAGAAAAAGGAAAAGAAGATAAGAGTCATATTTAGTGTAACTCAGTGAAAAGCCAATTTTTCACTTGCCAGACAGCTCATGCCCTTAGAAATAAAACTACAGACAGCCCATATGCCCAGACCACCTGTGGCAGGTTCACCAGCATAGGAGGTTACACAGAGCTTCCTGCATGGCAAACACAGGCAGATCTTGGAACAACACAGATTCTTTCCATCTCCTGCCTCAAGGGAGAGAAGGAAGAGGATTAGACCTCCTGGGGCTGCAGAGCCAAAAGTCTGGGAAAGGGTTAATCTGGCAGCCCCAGAACCTGAAAAGAAAGAAGTAGCAGTAAGGAGTGGGAGATGAGATAATTTGCACCCAACCAGTGAATCCACACATCTTCTCTTTGTAACCCCAGGAATGACTTGCAGGCTGCACACTTAAAAATACCTCAGTTCCTGCTTAGTTTGGGATTGAACATCGAGGTTCCTTCCACTACAATGGCTATTGCAACAGAGTCACAGCTGGGCTACAGCATTGTCACTGGGCTTCATGAAATTAAGGGTAAGCAGACCCTGGAACAGGCTGTGCATTGAGGTAACTCCTGTACTTTCCCTGGTTTTAAAGCCTGGTGAAAGCACTTGCACTTGGTGAGTTACTGCACCTGCTGTCCCCAGATTTCGGCACACACTGACAAAGGAAGGCCAGCCCTGTCCCCGGGGTACTGATGGGAAATTGCAAAAGGAATCACTGATGTCACCATTTCTGATGTGGGAATCTGTCGTAAACACACTCCCTCACAAAATGAAAACTTCTCCAGAAGAAGAGAGGAAATTCTGCTCCTTGAAAAAAAAGTCAGATGACTTGGGTTACAATAGATAATTTTCCTCATGGCCATAGAAAAAACAATTCCTGGCTTGACTGGAATTGTCCATATGTGCTGATACGTGTTAACGTTAAATCACTGCTTGGTTGAGCCTCTCCTGGTGTCCTGGAGTAACAGTGGAAGCCATTTCATTTCTTCCTTTGATTTTCATTGCTGTTCTTCTATGAATTACTTCAAACACAGATCCAGGCTTTTCCTGACCTTTGGATACATGGTTGTAGCTGCTTCTTTCCACTGATCTCTTAAGTATTAGAGAGAAACTAGCCAAGATTTAGAAGCAGTTGTAGTTGCAATACTTTTGTGTACTCCAGACCCAGGGCTCCTGGACCTCGGCGCTTTTGGTTTTGTGACTTTTAATCTGCTGAGTAAGTACTTGTCAAAGGAATGGTATTTCTGCCCCTGTGTGTTTGAAGTGCCACAATCCTGACAGTTGTGCAGCAGATGGGTTCAGTGACACAGCAAATGCTGCAACCACTGAGGGAAGTCTGTGGTCCTGGGTGGAAAGCTCTCCTTACCAGGCAAGTGAATGTCATGTTTTATGTTCTTCTTCCACCTATCCAAGCTGATCCCCTTTAGCCCTTGTGGTCAGGTTCCCAAACAGGTATTAATGTTGAATAATCTCAAGTCTGAAACATATATTTCTAATCTGATAAGAATTTTTTGAAAATGCCACTCTGTGTAGCTAATTTTTATTTACTTTTCCAGTTGCTGCTTCCTCTCCTGTTCTCTTCCCATGAATATTCAGGATATTCCTTATTTAAGGATTACAATGATCACAGCCTCTGGGGTTAGTACCTACAGACTTCTTTCCTGTTCTTTCAGTCATCAGCTTGCCCAGTGACAGAGTAGAAAATCAGTAAGATAAGGTTTGCTTGGCTTTAGCAATCTTCTAGTCTTTGGGAATTATCTGGATGTTCCCAGTACAGCCTGTCAGTGCTGCAAACACAGAGAGAAAGCAGTTGAACGATTTTTAAGTACAATTTGGACAATGAAGCAAAAATACCTGGAGACAGCAGTAAAAGCAAGAGCCACAAGATCAGCTGATTACCCTGTGTCTTTGGGAACAGGGAGGCATAAGCCTCCTAAATTTTATCCTTGCCATTGTATTGAGGCATTCACATAAACACATATAAGAAAATTAAAGTAAATCGTAACAGTTGTGGGTTATGTCCTTAATACTCAGGCAATTTCCTTAAAAGGAAATGCATTTTATTATCTTAACAAGAGTCGGAAATTTTTAAAGAAAATTAACTTTCATTCATCTCAATGACAATCTAACAGTGGGGGATGGAAGAAGCTGCAAGTTTGATTAATAAAAGGTTGCAATCACAACTGGCCACTTTGAGGCCAGAACCCAAAAACAAGGGAAGGCAGTAAAAAGCAAAACCTCACCTGAGTTACTACAGCTGCCCTGATCAGCAGGACTCTGCCCACCTGCATCACCTGCAGGGTCAGCCTATAGGTAGCTGGGAAGCCCATCACATGTGTGTAGTCAGGCTTGGGAATATAACTTTGCACTAAGACTATAAAAGACCTATTGAACAGAACTTTTCCAAGCATGATGTCAGTGGGTGGGGGGGACTACCAGGCTCACAATAAGCCAAGTATAACCACAGCTGAAATAAAACATTTGCATATAAATTTTCCCTCCTAAAATTTATTAGCAGCAGAGAGATAATGGTGTAACAAGTTGATGAAGAGTCGCCATGAGATCATATTTGACTTAATGTGGGGCTTGTAGGCATTGTTGCACAGAGGAAAGGCTCATTGTGTGTAGTACAGTAAAAACTGCGGTTTAAAACAAAGGGATAAAATAGTTGCCTTAACACAGCAGCAGCACTGTCATTGTAAATCTGCCATGCCACATATTTTATTACATTTTCATAGCAGAAGAGGGAATTTACGATGTGATACTACAAGCTCCGCCAGCCTTCTTCTGTCAGTGGGGTACCTCTCTTAACTCATATCTAAAATATTTGCTGATACTGAAACGTGACTATAAGATACAAAAACAGTCTTTTACAACTCCAGAGAACATTATATTCATCTAGCTTAGAGCAAAAAAGAAGAAAAACAAATCACTTAAGCATCAGTTTCTGCAGAGAGCGGGCACTTTCTGAGGGAACAAAGAGAGGGAACCACTGCTGAGCTGAGGCTGCTTCTGTGGATGAAGCAGTAATACCAAAATGATGATGATGATACTATTATTATTATTATTATTANATTGTTATTATTGTCATGTATTATTATTATTATTATTATTATTACTGCTACTACCATGAACAAAATTGGTGCCAAAAGTGTGAGAGCCTCACCTTCATCATTACATTTTGGGGTAATATTCACCCAATGTGAATATTTTGGGCTTGCATCTCCTGTGGCCAAATATCAACAGCAATGGGTCAGGGCATTGCATTCATTCCTCCTGGCTTAAACTAAGTCACAATATGCTTCCCACAATCAAAGATGAGCATTCACTTTCTTTCTGGAGGCCAGGATATTCTGAATATGCTGGCCTAAATACAATTGTTACTTAACCATGATAGCACCATGTCCATTCCAAACACAAGCCAAGACTTTTGATACTAAAGGTTCAGTATTAAGAACCCTAAAATTAGAAAAGGTTCAGGTGACACTGCAAATTTAATTTGATCAAGTATTAGGCAGGTTTCTGTTCACCATAGTAGATAAAAAACTTGGTGTCAAGTAAATCCTTAGGCAAAAAGAACTAAGAAAAAGAGCCACAGCTTAAGAGTAAGACCACAGTAACAAAAATATAGTAGGCTGGTTTTAAATCAAGAGGCAAATAATAAGAAAAAGAACTTCAAAAGCATTTGCAGGGAGGAACATTCCACCAAGACAAAGTCATCTGTCCTTGCTTTCCCAAAAGCAGCATGATCAAAGCTGATTATGGGATTTCAAGTCCTGAATGTTTCTTTGTATTGCCCAAGCAGAGAGGGAAAAAGCTTGATGATACCAAAAGGACAAAAAGGAGATCCTGAGATATTACAAAGCAGGGAGCAGGATTTAATGTCTTTAAAGACCATCTGTGCCTCCATCCCACCCATGTGATGACGTGAGATACAGTCCACCAGGGTTATGATTGGCTGTGCAGTTTGAGGTAATGCACTGATATAACACTAAACAACAACATATGCACAGCATTTGTAATGAGATTGGACTTTTAACCTTCTGAAACAGTGGGAAATAACAGGGCTTTTAAAAATACCAGCTCTGAGGTAAGGAGAGGGTCAGCCCAATACAATTTATAAATATAAAACCAGTTGCATAGCTGAGTTTCACTTTAAAACATAAATTATTTGCAAGACTAAGAGGAAGCCAGAGGAGGAGTGCGAAAAAGAAAGCTGGCAAAAAACGAAAGAACCAGAGACAACAGAAGAAATGGGAGAGGAGGAGGGCAGAGCCTCTCAGAAACTACTCCAGTACCACCTCTGGGGCTCCACCTCACACACCAGGTACTGACTATCCATTGGTCTGGGCAGCAAACTCTGAAGATCAAAGTCTGAGGCGTAACCCGTCCTCACTGACTGAAATGAAACCAAATGTTTGTTCCTCTGTGAGGCCCTAGCTGCAAACACCACGTGCTGACAGCTCCATCTGGATTGATGGACCAGATGAGGCTGGTTCCAGACACTCTGTGAAGCTTTAACTGCAACAAGAGTGGATCCAACAGATTGACATGAACTTAATAAATTTGGTGAACTTGAAGACTATCATAGAATCACAGAATATGCTGAGCTGGAAGGGACCCACAAGGATCATAGAGTGCAACTCCTGGGCCTACACAGGACAGCCAAAGATTCTCACCACGTGCCTGAGAGAGTGAGAGGTTCAAACAGTGCCAAAGCCAAGAAGGCCTAAAGCAAGGGACTAGTGCTGGGCACAAATATTCAAGACTGTCAAATTCTGGCAGCATTTTTGGTAGAAATTTTGGACCAGACAGAACCACACTAAACTCACATCTCTGCAAACTCAGCCAATGGCACAGCATCTTCTATTCCAGGATAACATTTCCTTCACACATTAGGTTACAGGCCACTCAGTATCATTACTCAGTTCCCTACTGAATGAACTTCATTGTAGCTAAAACTTTGACCTGCCTCAAGAAGAGCAGAAGAAATCAGTAGCTCACCAAAGCAATCATGGGAATTTGATACATCAAGGAACCTAAAAAATAGATAATCTGGCTTGAAAACAAGAAACCCCAAGTCTCTTCTTTTGGAAAGGGAACTTAGGGGAAGGCCAGTTTCCCCACTGCTGTGGTAACAACCTGGAACCCATCACGTGTCCTAGATGTCAGTCTTGCCACACCAAACATATTTTCATCTTGGTGCCATCTCAGATGGTGGTGGTTTTACCCAGGAAAACTCCAGTTCTCCAACACCTGTGCACTCATTTTAGGATATATATCCCAAAACCTCTTCCATTAGGATCTGTTCAGGAGTCTACTCCATTCAGGCCCTCCACTTCTCTTTCTTGGGTCTGATTTTTAAGGCCACCTTTTTGCTTTCAAATCACAGCACATGCACCAGCTCTGTGAAAGGTCTCCAATTCTCCACCAAGAAATTACTCCCAGCACTGCCATGGCACTCGGGAAGTGGCACCTCCTGTTCACCAGGCTGCTCACAGCACTGGAATTAGCCTAGGACCGTAGTCCCTCATCAAGCAAAATGACTCAAGGAGGATTTGGCAGGAGAAAGAACAGCAAAATCGGACCTGAGTCAAATGGAGCTCTCCAAGAAATTCCTTTTCACTTGCGAGCAAGGCGCAGACTGGAGCTGCCTTCCTGTGACTTACCCCCTCCCTCCTGCAAGGCAGCATTAGAAAGGAGCCTGTCACCCAGGGATGTTTTTCAACAATACTTCATGTCCTCTTTTACTGTCTTCTTTTTAAGCCACTTCCAAACTCAGTTCCCTTTGCTCCATACTCAGATCAGACTAATAAGAACACCACCTCAGGGAAAAGTCTTGTACACAGACAGACTTCCTCTTCAGAGGATCAAACAGACCAGACTGTTCCTTTTCAAGTTTTATTAATCCTGGTTCATAATTTCCACCACATCATTAGTCATTTCCTATTATTGAATAGCTGGTAGCAGCATCATCGCTCAGTAAATAGCAAGATAACCATGCCACCTGCAATTTCTTGGCTGATACCTACCCACAACCACATCTGGGTCAAAGACGGTGAGGTAAAATTAAAAGCCAAACCCCGTAGACTTTTTTTTTGATCTGTGGCTCATTTCTTTTATTCACATCATCTGCTCAGCTGGCTACATAAGCTGCTGCAGACCTTGTTTAAAAACAGCTCCAGAAGATTAACACTGAAACCAACAGTTTGGAAATGCAGTGATTTTCACTGGAATTCCCCCTCCTGAGGCACGCAGGGTCTTTGGGGAGCTTGCTGATAATCAGGGTTTATTATTTGTTTAGTTTCCTAAGCTTTTCTTAGTTTGTCAATATACTTTAGGTGATTTTGACAGCAAAAATGAGCAGAGAATTCAAGTGCCTTGAAGCAATCTGTTTTCTATTCAGGTTTTCTTGCCCCTTCCTTAATAAACCTTATTTTTCTTAATAATATCCTTCTTTCTGCCATCTGGCTCAAGCAACTAATTGGAAGAGAGTAACCTGGTCTTTTCAGTGTAGTAGCTATATACTTAAATTTCTGGAATGTCCTCTTGGACATTCTTCATTTTTCCCATGCTGAAAGGATCTCCACACACAAGTTCTGGGTTGGTGTTTCCATATGGATCACTTTGTTCTGTATCAGGACTGTGTAGCTGTGATAGCCCAGAGGCAGCTGTTGGATGATCAGAAAGGGCTGTTCTCCACCCAGGCAGCAGCACTTCTCCCCTCTTCCCATTTTCTCAGGATATTTTGCAGCCTGCACTTTCCCCATGTGCTCCACGGGAGAGCTTCGTGGCGGCTCCAAGCCAAGTTCACAGAAGACAATGAGCCTTTCCACCATCTCCAGGGGCAGGGGATGGAGCTCCCAGTTCCCAGGCCTGTGAAAGGATTTCCTCCCTTTCACTTGTCCCCGTGAATGCAGCCTGGTACTCAGAACACAGCCACTGCAGTGTGACTCCAGCAGCCAGGAATGACTTTGGGTTTACGGCTGGGGTTTCTGCCACAGCCTTCCTGCATGACCTTAGGCAAGAAGTCACTTGTTCTTAGACTTTCTCAGGGCCTGTTTCAATTCATCCCTGCTGTTTCAAGCACAAATATTGGTCATTAGAGGTCAGCTGAGTCCAGGTAAAAAGAGATAATTAAATACCTAATGACTAATGCATTTAACAGCCTTTTGGGGAGTACACAGCTGCTTTTATCAGGGTGTGACCTGTCAGGACAGCAATGTCAGGCCTGCAGACTCCTTGTCCCATCACTCTGACATTTTCAGGTGGAGTTTGATAAATCCAGGAGCAGGATTATGTGATTTGGCTGCACAAGTCTGTGGTAACACACAGGAGACACCCTCACTGAGTCTCTCCTGGCACTCCCTGGCAGCTTGTAGGTCCCTGCCAGTGACCTGCTGTCACTTGGTGCTTCAGCCTTGCCTACAAGAGGTAGCAGGAGCTGGCAGTGCCTGTTTACACCCACTCTGTCTGCCTGCAGCATGAGAGAACTACATTTCATAGTCCAAGAGGCCCACCTCACCAGGCACACATTACTTTATACATATATATGTTTTTACCTCTTTTATTTTCCAAAATAAAAACATATCCTGTTAATATACACACATTTGTACAAAATCATAGAATGGTTTCGGTTGGAAAGGACCTCAAAGAGCATCCAGTTCCACCCCCTGTCATAGGCAGGGACACTTTCCACTATCCCAAGTTGCTCCAAGCCCTGTCCAACCTGGCCTTGGATGCTTCCAGGCATCCAGGGGCAGCCACAGCTTCTCTAGGCACCCTGTGCCAGGGCCTCAGCACCCACACAGGGAAGAATTTCTTCCTGATATCTAATCTAAACCCCTGTCTTTCAGTTTAAAATAATTGCCTTTTGCCCTGTCATTATTATATATTGGATGTTGCCAGTATAAAAAGTCCCTCTCCCTCATTTTTGGTTTTATTCTTTTTAATGTAACATACACATTATATAAAACATACTTATATTGTAAAAAAGCTCCTAGAAACTAACTTCCCACAAATACATTTCAAATCCCCTGAATATTTGTGTGAACAGTCCCTAACCCCCTGTTCTATTTTATAGTGTAATGCACAAAGCATAGGAATTGCTTAGGTTGTGTATTTACTTATATGCCCATCATAAAATCATCTGTCAAACTCTCATAATCTCCTTTCTCCCTGACCCATCAACCTAATTCCATATTAATTTTTCATGGCTCTCTCTCCTCTGTGGTATAAGCAGATGGAATTTTTCCCCCCTTGAGCAGGAAAAAGAGAAGAAAGATATCACCACAGGTCAAAAATATTGCATGTCCAGAGGATGATATTACAAAGTATTTTGTGTTTTACATAATTTTTCATGTACACATGTTGGAATATTAAGCTTACCTGCAATCAGATTAAACTCAGTAGCCAGAAAAAGAAAAACATAAGGACAATAAAAGATTCTCACCTTATACAAGACCACTGTGGCAGCATGAAAGGCGCAGCTCACTGTCTAAATCCCAGGATCACTTTTTGTTTTCCTGCTCCTCCATGTCTCATTCAAACTCCCACATCTTCCCTCAGTTTGGATAGTACATTCCTTCCCCCAGGTTACTCCTCCTCTCAGGTCTCCTGGCTCCTCACAGCTGGGGAAGCAGAATTAGGGTGAGGTGGCCTCAGTTCACCTTCACCTCATCTAACTCCTTAGATGTCATCACAGACTCCTCACTGTCACACAGGCTCAGAGAGACTCAACTCCCTACTTCCTTCCCAGTGAACATGAGCTGATTCTCCTTCCTTCCAGGGCTGAAAAGCCCTAATTACTGTTCCTAAAGACCTCAGACTATAAGAGTGTAAATGGCTTGTCTTCTTAATAATACTAATGAAATCCTGGAACCACTAACTTGATAGTAATTGCTATATGGGTATAATAAATGGCTTTTGCCACCTCAGAATGAATTTTCATTAATTGGGGCTTTTGTTCTCACAGTCACCAAATTATTTGTTTGTCTTCCTGGTTAAATTCCTCCAGTAATGATGAGGGAAGTATGTAATGGGGAATGATGGGCATCTTTATAAACAAAAGTGGTCGCATGACACATAAATCAGATAAATGGGATCTGGTACAGTAACATCTCAAAAGCTCAGCTAAGACAGGCAAAAGCCTGTTGATCTTGATATTCTGTACAGATGACAGTCTTTATCTTCAGATCCTATAATCCTAAGAGTTGGCCAAAAGGAGAAATCATTTCCATTCACGTGTAACAAATAAGAAATAAGGGCAGTGAGAGATGGATCAAAACCAAGGACTCTGAAGGAGGATTGGAAACAGAGCCAGGTTTCCTGAGACCCAGATCAGAGCTTGAACTACAAGACCCCTCCCTGTTTCTTTTCCAACCCCCAAGGCAACCTCGGCCTTTGTTAGGATCCCAGTCACAAAGCTGCTGTGTAACTCCTCTGTTACACTGGGCACTGCTGAACTCCCATGAACAGCACCAGGATCCAAGGGTTTGGTTCAGCCCTTTGCAGGATCAAACCCTGACATCCCCATCCCCACAGCTCAGCATTTCATGTTCCCTTGCAGATATGAACAACGTGTCTTAATTCCAGGAGAGATCAGGCTGTGTAAAACGAATGGGGGAAGGGAAAGGTTTATAATGGAACATAATTATTTAGCAGTGCATTGAAGAGCTGCCTGGCATGGCCTGTCCTCGCAGACAGCACTTCCTCCTCTAATAGCTGTCCTGATAGCTGGAGCTGTCTTGGCTTTTATCAGCCGGGCAGCCTCACACTCTGCTGGGACCCAAATGATCAAGTGGCCTTCACAGCTGCCACCACTTCCTATTAAAAGACTACAAGGGGCCTGTGAGATTAAGGAAGGATAAAAACAAGTACTTATCATTTGGGAAGCAACAGTCGCTGGTTATCTAAAGCAACGTAATTATATCGTGAGCTTTATCTGTGAGTGGCTTTTTCCTTCCAGGAGGTAGGGAATAGAAAAACTTTTCACTTCATAATGAATCCTATTGAAACTCCATTTTGCCCTTGGCAAAAGGCCATTATCCAGCAGAAACATGTAATCATCCTAAAAATGCATAATGGCATGGAAAACGGACAAGTAGTTTCTTGAAATATTGTTTGTAAAAGGCCTAATTTATAATGGGGATTGTTTGTATTAGGGCCTTTTGGCATGTATGGTTAACAAGAACTTGCTGTTCTGCTGCCAGTTCGTTTAATCAAGAGGGCCTTGTGTCAGCCCCGTCGATATGGCCGAGGAAACAATGGGAGCTTTTTCCCTGAAACTGCCCCATCGTGACAGAGAGAGCGCCCTGCTATTTAATCTGGAGTTGTTGTTCCCCTTAATAGACACCACTGCTGTCAATGCACCCCATCCAAACATTCACACTGTCAGATCCATTGCATTGCTGTGCCCATTGAAAAAAAAAATATTAGGAATGATCTGGCAGCACCTCTAATTGAGGGCAATCATGGAACTGTGGCCTCTTTGTACCGATGCAATTGTAGGAACAGCGCCTTCCCTGCGGAAATGGAGCAGCTCACACACAACCAGGAATGGGACCTCCTGGTCTGGCACTTTTCAGTGCTCAAAGCTGGGTTATGTGCAGGATTGTGTGAGTTTCCCCAAAAGGAAATGAGAAAGGCTGTGGTCAATACTCTTCACCCCTTTGGGCTGTTGGAATATGCTTTGATCAAATTTTGTATCTACAAAAAGGGGGTAGGAATGTCCCCATTTTATCTGGCTATGTTTTTGTCACAAATATGTAGATGCACCAGGCGTTCTGGTCTGTGGTGCACAGAAAGGTTCTCTCTGGTGTGTGACCTCTGCAGATGCACAAAACATGTTTGTAACCCCCCCAAGCATCTCTTTTCCGTTAGGAGATGTTTGTGTTCAAGTTCTGCAAACTGTTTATGGCAAATCCAGCACTTGGCACAGACACTGGGACATGGGAGCCTTATTCCAGTGCAGAACTAAAGCTATACACAACAGGCTGAAATGTTCCTGCCCCAAGCCTCATGTGTAATCGTTCACACTAAAAGCAAACACCACAAGTTAGAGGAATCTCAGCATCAGTTGTGTACCAGTACCCAAAGGGGCTCCAAGAGAGCTGGAGAGAGACTTTGGACAATGGCCTGGAGTGACAGGAAAAGAGGGAATAGTTTCACACTGTCAGAGGGCAGGGTTAGATGGGATATTGGAAAGAAATTCTTCCCTGTAAGGGCGATGAGCTCCTGGCATAGATTGTCCAGAGAAGCTGTGCCTGCCCCATCCCTGAAAGTGTTCAAAGCCAGGTTGCATGGGGCTTGGAGAAACCTGGGATAGTGGAAGGTGTCCCTGCCCGTGGCAGGGGGGGTTGAAATGAGATGAGCTTTGAGGTCCTTTCCAACCCAAGCCATTCTAGGATTCCACATTAAATTATGCAGGAGCCATGTGGTGGGGGTGGATGGCTGCTCCTGGCATGACGTGGTGCCCCTGGGCTGAGGCCTCAGAGCAGGGTGCATCCCAGCACTGGGTGTCACAAGGCCACCCACCCAGGGAAGAAATGCTGAAGATTGAGGCTGCTGCCATCAGGAATTCCCTTGAAGGCAGGGCAGCACCACAGCCTTGTTCCTTTCTGCTGCTCAGCACTTCTAGTCAGAGCAACACATACAGATCCAGGAGCTGCCTGGGTGTGGAAAGTATGGTACAGATCCAGGGGGCATCACCATAGTGAGGGAAAGAGGTGCTGGGGGTGAAGTGATGAGGTTGTTTGACAGCAGAGTGCAATCAGATATGGCCTAAACAGGAGTGCCAAGCAGCACACTGTGGAGAAAAGAGGAGGAATCATGGATTTCAAGACTCAGAGTGCCAAGATCTAAACCTGAAAATTTGCATCTTGTCACACAAACCAGCTGTTTGCTGTATATATGGCAGTTGTGCCCCAAGGTCTTGGGCACAGATGAGATCTATTGTGCCTGGCACTGCACATACATTTATTTTAAGACAGTCTTTGCTACTGAGAGCTTAGAATAGACACAGAATGGTATTTTTAACAAAAGCACAATAATTGCCACAACTAAAATGAAAACAAAGCTATAATTTGCGCAGCTTGACAGTGTGCGAAGGCCTTGTGTAAAGAAATGTAACTCAAAGGATTTTTCACTTTTGAGGCATTCTGCTGAATCCATGGGTATCTCCCTAACATATAGAAAAAAACCCCAACTCTTCTTTATTTGCTCCAAAGCTGTGTTTGTACAGCAGCTGCTGAAGAAAGACCTTCTTCCTTCCATAACCAAATAAAATGATCCCTTTGGTTATTTATAGTCCTCACAGCCCAAAGACATCACTTGGCTCCCTACCACAAGCCCAGCCATGTGTTACTATATTAAAAAATGTGAAAATGTAATTACAGGGTACTCAAGCCAGTGTCTGCAGACAAAACCTGCCAGGAGGAAGAGACAGGAAACGTGTGCCCTTCAGAGCTGCACTCGGCTTTTCCGCCTCAGGACTCCACCAGGGCTCACAGAGGAGGGATGGGGGCTGGCTCTGCTGCACAGCAAAGTCACATCTGCCTCTCAGTAGAAACCAGTCTGCTGTAAACTACAAGTGCAATCCTGACCAAAAAAAAAAAAATCAAATTCCCTCCCTGCCAATTCCAAGAGCCGCATCATTTACGCTTGGTCACACTGCGAGCCACCCTGTCTGCCCACAGAGGGGAAGAGGGAGTAGGGTAGGATGCAGCAGGACTTACCTCCCCTGCACAAGCCTCTTGCATCTGTCTGGGAGCTTGGCCCTCTGCAGTGAAGCAATTTCTTACACGTTCAAATGAAGAGCAGAGCACAGAGACCGAGTTATTGCCCCCTCACACTCTCTTCCAGGTGAAGGGCTGGTGCTCCTGAGACAAAACACTGATCTTGATGTCTTTTCTCAGCTCTTGTGCATCTTCCCAGTTCACAAGTCTCTTCTGTCCAACTGCTCATTACTGTCCTTTTGCTGGCAGCTCCTACCCACAGCAGGACAGCAGAAGGAAAACCTGTCACCCTTGGTGATTTAATCCAGCAGGTCCCCACAGGGCTGCGGGTTCCGTAGTCTCTGCTCTTCTCCTGAGCCAGGCACTGTACCCAGGCACAAATCTTGCCCAGGATGACTGTTCACAAGGGTTAGCAGCTTTAGAACCTGGAGATCCTCATTCTCCTGTCACCTGTTTAAGCATCTCCACATGTCTGTGGAGGGGGAGCAGCTGGGAGATGCTCTGGAGAAGGTAAAGCTCCCACCTGATGTGCCCAGTAAGCCTTTCCACGAGTGGACACCTTTGACTTTAATAAGTGACTCCAGGTTCACACTAGTGTGGATGGAATCAGACTGGAGTTAAGCTGAGACAAATCCAGGCATAGCACCACTTTCTCCGAGACCCCAGGACAGCCACACAAGTAGCTAGTGAGGAGTGAAGGAATGAAGAAAGAAAAAGCACTTTTCCTCAGGGCACATGAGCTCTGACAGGAAACTTTAGAGAAACTTTGGGGGAGGGATAAGTCATTTGGATGATGAATCGCCCACTGGCCTTCCACAGTAATTTCCAATCAAATTGTCTTTAGGAGGCTTCCCTCAGAGCAGGGCACAAAATCCTCTTCTAAATACACATGGTCTCAGGGTGAAGAAGCCAGGTGTATATCCTCAGAGAATATATACATATGTGTGTGTATATATATATATATATATATAAAACCTATGTTAACAAAGAGCTCACAGCCAGCTGTTCACCTGCTCCTTCCTTCCAATGTCAGTCTCTTGTTTTTAGCCAAAACAAAGCCGATCAGTTTCTCTCTCATTACTGAGCATTCATTGACAAAAGGGTGTTTACTTGCCGTCAGAGAGAAATGCAAGAGATAAGAGCAGTTCTCCCCACCCAGCACTGCCAAGGCAGACAGAGAAGGGCTGGGAAGCCAAAGTTTTGCCCATTTTCAGCGGAAAACAACCCAGCTTTCCATACCGTCCAGCCAAAGCCAAGCACTCCTCTGCAATGCTCACTTTTAAACCTCCTGCCAGGCTCATTCGCTTTGGGGGTTGGCAATAATCTGCAAGTTTCCACAATTTTGCACAGTCTGATTCTGTGATTAATAAGATTAAAATCGTGCCAGCGGACTATGAAGCACCAGGATGTTCCCGTACCCTCACATCACTCGCATCCAAACTGCCTTGTCCATTCACGCTGATTGCTTTAGGCTCTCTCAGACCCTGCTACCCATCCACGTATCCCGTGCCTCGTTTCTGCAGCATTTCCCCCTAATTCCCTGCTCTGGCCAGAGCCGATGGGACTTCCCCAACGCAGTATCGGCAGTGCCACCTTCTGGCGTGCGACACGAATCCCAGCCACCAGCCAGGTCCTGCGACAGACAGGCTGGACAGCCCGCCCGGCCCCTCTAGGGGTACAGCTCGCATGGCCACACGTCAAATCCCACTGGAAGGTGATCCCCAAGGAACACCAACTGCTCTCTTCCAGCTTGCTGGATGGAAAAGCTGGGAGCACTCGGGTCCTTACAGTGTGACATTAGTAACTTCTCCCTGCACCATCACCAAGTGCCACTTTTTCCGCCAGCTCCTTGAGGGCCAGCTTGGGAATCCTCACACTGTTTTGTCCCGCAGGAAGATGTATAAGTAAAGGAGCAATGCTGCTGATTCCCTGCAGTATTTTCATAGAATTCCAGAGTGGTTTGGGTTGCAAGGGACCTTAAAGCTCATCCAGTTCCAACATCTCCCTGGGCAGGGACACTTTCCACTGTCTCCAGCTGCTCCAAGACCCATCCAGCCTGGTCTTGGACACTTCCAGGGATTCAGGGGCAGCCACAGCTTCTCTGGGCACCCTGTGCCAGGGCCTCACCACCCTCACAGGGAAGAATTTTTTCCTAATACCTCATCTAAATCTCTCCTCTTTTAGTTTAAAGCCATTCCCTCTTGTTCCATCACATTTTAACATGTCCATTTTAAAATCACCCTCTGTCTTCCTTATATTTTTTGGCCTGGTGTCTCAGGATCTAGAAATCAGCTGCTTCTCTTACTCCAAGTATCTGTGTGCAAACGATGCTCCAGTATCAGTTCCCTGTGTCCTGAAAGGAGCAAACAGCAAACAAGTTGCTCTGCAAACAGCAGCAACTCTACATTAATTTTCAATGCTTAGGACTCTCACCTGGCTGGCAGATGCTCCACAGCTACTTTGCACCTTCTGCCCACTCACAGGTGCATTTCCATCCAGAAGAACCTCAGATCCACACCCTGAAGTGCAGCACCAGCAGCCACAGGAGGGTGAAAACCTATTTCCAGGAGCACGTCTGTAAAGTTGTTCTCTGGACTTCAGTATTTATTCTCTATATTATTTACAGCCATACTAAAAAATGAAGTGCTTCATGGAGCTTCTCTGTGGGTTTTGGCCACATGGAACAAATGGGATTTCCTGATGCTTGTATCACACTGGCAGCATTTCAGCAATTCCAGTGCATCTCTCTAAAGCAGCACTTAATGCTCATTTATTACAGGCCCCATTACACCACTGGCAGTGGCTAAAGGGGCCTTGATTTTGGGAGAAATGTCATTTATGCCCACCTTATGTCCTTTTTACAGCATCCTGGTCTGGTATAAAAGAGGGACAGTGTTGCACAGCTCCAGCTTGCATCCTGGAAGCCAGAATTTTTCCACTCATCCTGGCTTTGGTGAGATACGAAGACAATTCCAAGGAAGAGCCGAGCCTCCTCTAATACTTATTTTTCCCCTTCTTTCATCTATCAAGCCCTTTATAAAGCTATATTAGAAAAATAAGGAAAAACAATAGAGCAGAAGCAGGACTTGTGCTGCAAAGGACGGAGTTCACTCTCTATGTCAGGGATACTTAGCTCCAGCACCTGGAAGAGGCCTGGGGGATTGCAGCCCACTGAGATGTGGTGCTGGGAATCCCTGCCTGGGAAAGGCCTGTTCAAAGATGATGCACTTCTCTGTGTTCTGGAGTCTGCAAAATTCCTGTTTGCAGCTCAAACCCAAAGGGTATCCTGAAAGGAATAACATTCTTTCTGGTGATGTTGCAAGGAGGCCACAGAACCACCATGTGACCTTGGGAATTTTATCCCTGCCCTCTAAACCAGACAGGAATCCTTCCTTCCTCTCCGTTTGCTTCTTCAGCCTAGAAGTTCTCCAAGGCCAGAGCTGCCTCCTACACACATGGACCATGCCTTGCACAGTGGACTCTGATCTTCACAGAATCACTGAATCACAGAATTCCCTGAGTTGGAAGGGACCCACTGAGTCCAGCTCCTGTCCCTGCACAGACACCCCAACAATCCCACCCTGGGCACCCCTGGCAGCACTGTCCAAATGCTCCTGGAGCTCTGACAGCCTTGGGACTATGCCCATTCCCTGGGGAGCCTGGGCAGTGCCCAGTACTCTCTGGGGATAGAACCTTTTCCTAATATCTAATATTTCTAATATCTTAACTGGGTACTGCTGTAGCACATGAAAATATTTGGATGAGGAGAGTTTACACATGTGGGAAGTCCCTTCTAGAAGTCTCCCGACTTAGCCTGGGAACTGTAATTGAGAGATGTTATCATAACAAAACACAGTCTTTATCTCCCAATGGGAAACCTTCCAAATTCCATTTTCTCTTAAACCTTATCTACCCTTTTGTAAAATACGTATATTAAAAAAATTAAGAATTTCCCAACTGAACTCTAATTTTTAAATAAGATTTTAAAATTCATGTACAATTTTGGTGACAAATGGGCAAAATTCCAATCAAGGTATCACCACTGCAATTAAAGTGATTTTTCCATCTGAATATATCTCTGACATGGAAAGAAATTACACTATCACTGTATAAAGCTGTTTTGATAGATCAGTTCCCTCACTGAGCATATTTTATACTCATCAAAACTATTTATACATCCTCACATAACAGAGCTATTCTAGGAATTTCAAATCTGAAAAATAATAATATTAGTCATTCCTGAAAGAACAAACACATGCAGTATCCTCAATACTGCAACATACAAATCCCAAGGAAGAACCCAATTCCCTTTTTTCACCCGCTCTTGTGCACATTCCCACATGGCTGTGTGGATCACACATCCAAAGATTCCCCTAAACCCAACTGAAGAGCAAAAGGAAGCAGTTTGAGGCTATTTTTAAACGTGCACAACATGCACCAAATCCAAACTCCTTAACATATGGCCCTGAGAGCTTTTGTAAAATCCAGCTTAAGGGAATTAGGCACTCGGATCTAATTGAATTTTGGTGCGATATGGACACCTAAGTCCTTGAAGCTCCTTTGGAAACTCATCTTCTCCAATACAGGGTTCATTTTCCAGTTGAGAAATACCTTAGTAATGGTACACTTAACACTCAACAGCCATTTGACCTATTTTACTAATGTGTTTGGGAAGGAGGTTAATTAACAGTGGATAGCCATATCCTTAAGCTTAATTTTTCCAACAATCCTGCTCATAAAAGGAAAAACTGAGTACATATTAAAGGAAGCAAGCAATTAAGTTGCACAAATAGTGAGCTCATTGAACTGCAGCTGACTTCTATCATGTCAAAGAACAACTAAACACAGAAGCAATGAAATGATTGTTGCCACAACCGCCACTGAGAAGTGCCTGGCAATAAAGATGAATAACTTCCTACTTGAAGATTACTGATTAAAGCTCTTAGGAACCAAAAGGTTAGACATAGGCATATCTGGAGCAAAATATTTTAATGCATGTTTGGCAGATTCTGTAACATATTTACAGTGGATTTAAAGCAAAGATTTATACAGCTCCAGTAAACTCAGCATTAAGCAGCCTTTAAAATCACAGCAGTTCCAAACATCACAAGTACAGGCGTAACTGGTTCATTTTGATGCCTCAGAGAAGGAGCTACCCCTGCTGTTTCCTAAGGACAGAGCTCTGGAAATGGAGTATTCACGGGCCTGAGGGCACTGTGGGAGAGAACTGGGCCTAGCAGGATGAATCACAGAATCCAGAATGGATAAAGTTGGAAGGGATCACTGGAGATCACTGAGGCCAGTCTCTCTGCTCAAGCAGCGTCCTCTCATGTGTTTCACTCAGGATTGTGTCCAGGTGGGTTTGGAATGTCTCCCATGGAGAAGATTCCACAAGATCTCTGGGCTTGTTCCAGCACTCAGTCACCTCAGTGGTGTATAGAAAACATCAGGCCAGCACTGGATGGACCATTTCCACCAAGTTCCATGGCAAAACTTACTGTCATCCCTAAAATGTAGCTCTTAACTGAGGAAAATCCCATTCCGCAATAGATACAAATACATATAAATACAGTTAACCTCTTTTCTCACTTATCTATACCAACCAGATCAGCAAGTTTGGAGCAAAATTCCCCAGAGCACTGTTTCAAAGACTTTTTTTCCCCCCATTTCTTGCTAGGCTTTCCTGGAGTGTTTCCCCAGAAAGAAACGCTGATTGCTTGAAAAAGAATTTTGGTTTTCATGGTTTTAATGCTGATATTCCCTGATGGAAGTGCTTAGCTGGGTGTTTCTGTTTCACCTGGCCCACCAAGGCTGTAATAGCCAAAATCCAGTGCCCCACAACATCCACTGGGATAAATGCTCCATTAGTACAGCAGCAAACCTCTCCCATCTTGGTAATTTTGAAATGAAAAAATGCAGATCAGCCAGTTCAGGGGAGAGTACTATTTAGGAAGACTGTGTGTGTTTGTCCCAGAACAGCTCTTCTAGGACACGCCCGTGAAGCAGGAGCTGTGCAGCATGGATAGGTTCCTCCTGCTCCACAACACAACTTGCAGCAATGCTTTTTGGATTTCCAATCCATTGAAGTTTTCACATGGAAGTGCAGGCCATGTCCTAGCAAATCTGAACTTAGTGACAATAACTGTGCTTTTCCTGGTGATATCCCATGGAATTCTATAGAGGCAAACTGTGGCAACCTCCTTTTCCTGCATCCTGAGACTCTCTGCACCACAGAGAAAAACATTGGCCCAAATAGATGTGTACAGACAAGAGAGAGACATCAAACAAAACTGCCAGTGGTGGAATGAGGGCAATGAACTATGCAGAAATGCAGGGAAAAGAACTGGAAAGGCAGTTTGGCTGGGATCTGACAGCGAGAACATTTGGGCAGAAGACTCAGGAAAATTTATTCAGATAAGTTCTGATTATTTGCTGTCTGTGACTAAAGATGAGGCACCTGCAAATGCAATAGAGCAAAAATCTACAAAGCAGAAAAGCTGCTTCATCCAGAGCCCAGGGATGACTGGCTTTGTCTAGCAAAGACATTTCATTTCAGATAAAGAATCTATGTGCAGTTTCCTGACAAATGACCCTAAATATGATCGTTACCTTCTTAATTCGCACTGCAAAATAGTTCTGTGCATTAATTACATGAATTTAGAGAGCACATTTTTGAACATTGGATCCAAAATCCAGACAGAAATCTGTGGGCTCTAACAACAATTAACCCATTGGCTTTTTAAGTGCTTGACCTTTATTTGTCTCACACCTCCTCCTCGAAGTCAACTGGCATCTTCTCCTGATTTAGGGAGATTTTGGTTCAAATACCTTCTTATTCCCAACCACTGAATGCTGATGGAAGCAAGACTTGCTATTACAGCTCTTTTTAATCTGACTTGGAAATAAGTAGCTTGGAAAAAGACCTCCTTTTCCACCTACTTTCTCCTCTGACTTGTGTCTTTTGGCCCTTGAAATTTTTCTGAATCCACTTCCCCTGCAGTGAATCACACGAGGAAGTAAAAATCTTAATTGTAACACGAAAGTTAAACAGCAAGACATGACTTCATGGAAGTGGAGATAAAAGGGCAAGGGATTGCTGGATGAGGTGAAAATCCTCATCTTAATTCGCGGGACTTCTTGGGATTGATACAATACAAGCACATGAGAGTAGAGGGAAGTGAGGTTTTTAAAATGTTTTTATTTTAGTGCCTTTCTCTATCCCCTTCAGCTGCAACCCTGAGCTTTGGGAACACTCACAGCAAGTCACTAACACAAAGCACAGAAATTAAACATCATGTTGATCCAGAACAGGCAAGACTTTCAAACCCAAAGTGTTCACTTACCTGTAGGAAGGTAACAACAAGCATTTAACTGGCCAGAGAGTGTCTCATTAGCATGAAGGTGATAGTGAGCCTTGGGAACATGAAAGAGGCAAGATAAAAGGACAGTAGTGAGAAATGCAGGAACTCTAATTACAGCAGCAGCAGGAAAAAGAAACCCAAGTGGTTTGCAGTGACTGTGTAACTCACAGATGAGCACGTGTTCCGTATTCCATCTCTGTCCAACGCCAACAGTGGATTAGAGTCCTGGACTGCCTACCCTGGCTCAAACTATAGGTTTTCCTGTGTCTAATTTCAGAAATACCCAATATTGGCCAACATCTTAGAAACAGCACAGCCCCTGATTGTCCCTTCTAGCCCTATGATCTGTGAATTCTTTCTACATTTATGGGGATGAAGCAATTTTTCAGCACTTAAGTCGTTTTTCTGATAAGACTTACTAGATCTATTGCCAAACAGATTAAATTGTTTTTTAAAAAATTCCTTTAAAAAATTTAACATCCACATTTGCTGGCCAGTGAGAATTTTGTGCAAAATAAATACTGGAATAAGGCGTTTCCTACCTATGGATGTTTAAAAAAGTAAATAGCGGTGCCATTTTGAATAGCGTTTGTATTTTCTCTCTCATAAATGGTTTGTCCTTAAATATTCAAATATTCCTTATATTTGTGGGGTTTTTTCAGTATATTTAAGCTAATTTTAAATTCTATTCCTATTTGTCAGTACATTAAAGTGCATTTGTTATGCAACACTTGGCTTTGTTCTGGCCAGACAACAGGAGCAAATCCTGATCCCCTGAAATATACCCACTGTGGCAAGAAGAGCTGGGAGGAAACAAAAGGCATTCCTGCACATCACACACAGAGGGATATGCCCAGTTCTTCTGAGAAAAACAATGACATCTCAGACCTATGGATGTTTTTCATTTTTTGTGTCGTAAGTGCATGAATCACCACTTTTGTGTAGATTTTTAAAAAGTCAGACTGATAGAGAAGGCAGGAAAGCCAACAAGAGTAAATGAAACACACCTCTAAAGGAGGTTTTCATGCTCCTTAAATCAAGGCTTTCAAATCTGCTTCCGTAGGTTCAGCTTTTCATATCTTACTAGTTTGGCAATGTTGTAAAATCTCCTTGGAACAGATAAAAACTCAAGAGAGAACTATAAAAATTGACACTAAAAGAAATGAAAGGAAACCCACCACGTACTACCTTGACCAATTATGTTGACATGACCAGTGTGCAGGAGATCCTGCATGAGGATGGAAGCTCTGCAAAGTCAGACAAGGACAGATCTCAGCCACTTTCAATTTAGCAACAGGGTATTGATTGTGCTGAACTTGCAGCTAAAGCTTCCAGCCAAGGATTAGGGGTTTAGGGCTAAGGTGAAAACCATTTTATCCATCACAACACAACAGCAATTCACTGAAAGGAAGAAAGGTGAAGAGAGGTCCCTTAGGTGTTCAGTATGGAGCTGTTGACAAAGCCTGTCCAAAGGCCATAGGAATGGCTGTGCTACTCTTGTGGTTGTTCCTTAGGAGGTTTTAATCAATGGCATCTGCAGAAGTAACACAAGTAAGTGAAAACTATTTTATTGCTGAAAAGACTAATTCCATGCTGGGATAACATGGCATGACTGGACTCCCAGTAGACAAGGCTTCTACAAGAATAGGAAGGAAGTTTGCAGAGCCAGAAGATCTTCTGCTGCCATTTTGCCTAAAAAAACCCTTCAGTTTAAAGATTTGGATTTCTGATGGAGACCTAAACTTGTTGTTTTTCATGTAACAGTCCTCCTACCATGGAGAAGAAAAGAGTGAACCAATGCAGCTCAGCCTATGGGAAGAAAATCACACCCTCCTGAAAGCTGGGTCTGACTCTTTCACATTGAAAAACTCAATGGAAAAGTTCTGTTTATGGAGCAAGCCCATCATCCAGTTAATTCAGGTAGAATCTGTAACAGCAGATGCAATTTTTTAAAAAAATGGAATTTAAACTATTTTAAATAATCACCCACTACCTCAGCAAACAAAGGCCATCAATACTACCTTCCTCACCAACTCACTCTTGGAGAAGGATGAGCACAGAGAGACTCCATGTGCTGGTGCTTCTCACCTCCAGGAAAACGGCATGGAAAGAATCACACTAGGAAATGTCACACTAGGAATTGAGGAGGGGGTGGGTAAGAGCCAAATTCATGTCATTACTGAAAAGAAACTCTTTTTGGTATAAGCATTACTCCTGGGCTCATTATGAGGAACTATGAACTCAGTTTGACCACTGTGTTGGCGGGAGTTTCTGCAGGAGTGGGGGGAAATTGAAGGGGGAAAAGGATATTAAATATACAGGATTATGATAATAAACAATAAGGTTATTTTAATGCTATTCTAGCATGTTTTTTCAAGCAATTTTAAAATTCATATGAAAAATACATGCACATAAGGAATTTAGGGTTAGATTTCTTCCTTCCCCACCCCCTGCCTGCAACTACTCCGTTTCTCCTGGCTTGCCCCGTTTGCCGAGCCACGTAAGTTGTGAGCAGTTTATCTTCAGAGCTGTTTTGCTGGTTTGTTTGTGTTTAGCTGTAGTTCTGATCCTTTCTGGTTAGCATCTTTCACTGGTAATTACAGGCAGTGTACCGTGAAAAGGTTAGTTTGGTCAGTGGAGCAGAGGGCTGGGCGGGGGGAGAGGGTTAGGAGAGTTTATCAAATGATCAGAGATGCCTTGTTGGCGCTCATCCTTTGTAAACAATAAGAAATGTCAGCGTGGCTGGTTGCTGTCACTGCTGACAGTATAAAGAGCAGAGAGTGTAGCATTCTTTTGGAAAGCTGGTTTACTGGGAGAGGAAACAAGGCTATGGGATGAAGGCACTTGGTGGATATCCGAGTACCTTGGGAAAAGAGAGGAGTTTGGGCTTCTCACTCAGCAACCTAATGAAAACTAGACAAATAGTCCTGCATTTAATATATAGTTTCCACCGATTCATGCTTCTTTTGTTAGAAACAATTCCAGTCTGTATTGGAAAGAGACAGTTAAATATAAAGAAATCATTTCACATTGACAAGTGAGTTTCAGATTAAGAAGCCAGAGGAAGTTTATGAAAGAAAAGAGAGCTGCATTCGGATAGGTAAATTTCCATTCCCTGACCTCACATTCCTTCAACTTTGCAACAAAAAGGGGGGAAAAAAATCTGATGCCTGAACAAATAGTCAAATGGTAATCGGGAAGACTAAATAAGCATCTGTGTTATGAAATGCTGGGATACAAACAGCCACAAGTAAACCAGAAACTTTGAAAGGTCTGTGAAAGAACCACAGCAGAAATAGGAGCAACATGAAACAATTTACAAACACAAAGCTATACCTGCAGGCAAGCATTTATCTAAAGGAACAGAATGTTCTGCTATTTAGAATCTCATAGGAGAATGTGTCCTGTAAAAACACAGATACTTTTCCAAGATTTAACTGGATCAGTAAACCCTGCCCACCACATTATGCAGCATTTCTAATATGTGGCTGATGTTCCTAAACTAAAATAAAACCCAGTGTAAAATAAAGGCAGATTTCCTCCAAGATAACAAATCACACGTGTTGAATTGTAATAAACAACATACTGTCAAAACAGTGTTATTTAAAACAACTGACAGCACTCCATATTCACTGCTGCCTTGACACACAAAGTATTGAATGGATTTTGAGTTATCAGTCTATCAGTCACCCTGGGAGATTTATTGCACTCGAGTCATATAAAACTCACAGAGCTGTTTAACTCTTGATCTTCTCGACTCCATGGAAGGAAAAGGAGAGTGAAATTAGTCTGGGAAAACAGGTAGGCTCTCTGAAGCAGAACTTCAGGTGGTGTTAACTGACACAACTCCCTTGCACTCCACTCCAAAATCCACAGAGAGAGTCCACATCCATCCTTAGTCCATAGCAATGGCACTGCTGCATCCACATGCCTATAAAACCACCTGATAAATAAATTCATACACCCAAAACACAGACCTTTAGAGACACAGAGATGGCAACGTTCTCAAAATTCAGTCACTCCAGACTGGAATACCTGATGCCAGAGACATTCCTCTGGCAGGTGCCCTAAACTGGGCATCAACATTGCTGTGTTTCGTGTTTCCCATGTTCCACTGTGAAAATGTATTTCATGTTTTTCACTGTAAGGGACTCTGGAAGCTGTGAGGGACTCTGGAACAGAGCCCCAGTAACCTAGAATTTCCCCTTATATTGAGAAGCAGGTTCTGGGTCACAACAGTAAGAATGGACTTAAACCCAGACACAGATGAGGCCTTTGAGCCTCCACCAACAGTGGTTTAGTTGCTGGAGTCAGCAAGGATGTCATGAGCTTCACTGGGCACAAGATCAGGCCATACCTCTCATACCTAAAACTGCTTTATTTCCTGGGAAATCCTACTGCCAGTGAAATCAGCAGGAGTTTCACCTAAAAACTTAATAACTCATTCTAGAGCTTTTATTCCCCAATGATAATCTCAAAACAAAGCAGGCATTATCAGTGACCTAGTCCTGCATAGGGGTAAGTGGACCTCTAAAATATTTCTTTTCCATTTTTCCCCCCATTCTTTTTTAATTGCAAAGCAACAAAAGGGACTCTTGCTGTTTGGATCACTTTTCATGAAGTAAATCTACAGACCCAGTCTTTAAGAAATGATTGTTCTCGAACTGCTTTCTGAACTAACAAATAGTAAAAATAAAATAAAATAAAATAAAAAAGATTTGCCTGTCATGGGAGTTGGTCAATAAAATGCAACAGTGTTTATTACAACATTTAAAGTCTGTGATTAAGAACACCAAAAGGCCTAAACTAGAAAGGGTTTTAGCCTGTAATTTCCCTATAGTCCTGGCCTGTACTTCCTTATGAGTTAGCTCAGCAGGGCTTTTCTTCCATGTCCATCATCAGCTTGTAATTATTGCCATTCTCAAAGCTATGCCAGATGGGCTCTTTAGAAGCCGGCATGCAGCTTGTTTATGAGAGAGTGAGCTGTAATATTACTCTACACAGAGACCTATCTGGTCCTAGTCAAAGAGCCATCGTGTTCCCCCCTCCCAGCCCTCCTCACTCTCCCTGCTTCCCTGGGCAAGCCTCTGCGTTTCAGCTTCCTTTCCCCTCGGAATGGGCACGGCATGGGGGAGAGTGGAACCCAGAACATGGAGACTGAACCCTGTCTCTCACTATTCACCCTCCCAAAAAGGTGTGTCGAAACCCAGGCAAGACACTGACTTTGAGGATGTTTCCCTCTTTTTCCCACTTCCTTCCCCTTCTCTGAACGTCTTTCTTCCTCAGAGCGAGGACTGAGGTTTAGGGATGGGATCTCCCATCCTAGGGAGAGGATAAACATTTGTGGAGAGGTTGAGGTTAAGCAGTGGTGCAGGGAACGGCGAGAGGGAATAACCCAGAGTTCATCTCGTTAGAGGCGGTCAGCGTTAGATATCTGGGAAGGCCAAGACAGTGCTTCTATCAGTAGTTAATGAGGCAGGACTTGCAACAGATAGCCACTTTTAACTTACAAAAGCTTTTAGATGTCTCTGTTTACTTTGATCCATTTCAGTTCATTTGAGCCTTTTTTCTTTCCCTTTTTTTTTTTTTAAACCTTCCCCCTCCCCACAGCCACCAGAGATAAACTGCCTTCCCCTTTCTCCCCCCTCCTTAACTCAAACAATAGTATCATTTACCAACTTTTATACTTAACAAGTTTGAAGATCTTTAGTCAAGTTCTGTTACAATGGCATAAAGAAAAAACATGGCTCTTGAGAACACCATCATAAAGAGAGAGGGAGGGGAATCTGGCTGCAGAGACGTAATTAAAAAATCCGACTGCCGAAAGATAAATGAAAGGAAGGAGGGGGGGTGGGAATAACAGGAAAGGCTGCATTTTCAGGAGAGATTTAAAGTTATTTGTTCCTGATTGGGGGAACTGCTCATTCTTTTATCCCTTGTTATTTTATCCATGTGATGCCAAAAGAACTTTCTTTGTTAAAATGTTCTCAGAACGGATAAAACTAATTTGCTGGAATGTGAAATAATCCAGAAAGTAAGAGGACTGTGCCTAATGTTCACAGACTGAGAATGGCAAATTAACCGGCCACAGTTTCCAGTCCCTGGGGCACAGGACTGGAATTTAAAGCTTCCGAAGAGAGCCCTGGTGCTAATGGATTTGCATGAAACTTGGCATGCTAATGGAGATTGTCTCTTGTAATGAGCTTTTAATTAGGTCTGCTTGGTGCTTGACCTTCTTGTAATATGGGGCCACTCCACAGATGACAGCATTTCTAACCCACAGGTGTGGATAAACAGAGCCTGTAAACAGACACGACTTCCCCCACAGCATTCCCGAGATCTTCTCCTCCCCAGCATTCCCTGAATATTGCCACTTCTTTCCCTCAGATTGCTCAGCTCTTCATCAGTCACTATTCCTTTCCTCCTGAGAACATCTGTGCTTCCTTGATTATTATTTTGAAAGAGATTTTAAGACAGTTGTTTTCGTTTTCTTGTCTTTTTAAAGATAATATTCCCACCCAATTGGAAAACAAAACAAAACCGGCCACAGGAAGCTGCTGTTGTAAGTACACATGGGCAGCCACAGAATGGCACAAGGATGGCTCATGGATTCTAAGAGCTCTCCGAATTCCCACTGTCTTTCCAGAAAATAAATGTGGGGAAAAGGCTTTCTTTGCTAAGGAGGCAGCCAAAACAGCCATTTCTAGACAGACACATGAGCCCAATTACGGAGGCTGTACCACCCTCGAATAGGCCTGAACACAAGGATTTGTATTTTTGTGTTTTCATATTCCACCAGAAAGGGTTTCTTACCCCTCACTGTGGCTCTCTGAGTCACCACTCCTGCCTTTCATGCTTGCAGGGTGCCCTTCAAACGCTGCCAAGATGTGGTAACGTGCTGGAAGACAGCGCCTTTTGGGAATCACTTTTCACAGCACCAAATTCTCACTGGGGAGGCTACCAGCAACCATGCTCTCCCAAATGCTCCAGATCCTCTCACTGAGGATTTTTTCCTTGAAACTCTGGGTGTGAATCTGTACATCTGAATATGTAACTAAAGAACAAGGGACGCCAGTAAATAAATATAAATCTTTCTTTCACAGCAGCCTCTGCCTGTTCCCCTGGTTAGGAATACAACCAGCAGGCAACCTCAGAGGATACATATTCATGGATTCATAGAGTGTGAGGCCAGAAGAAACCATTAGATCATCCAGTGTGATTTCCTATATATCACAGGTCATTAACTTTCACTGGGTTACCCCTGTGCTGAACCCAATAATTTGTGTTTGACCGAGTGTCGCTCGTAGCTGACGTGAACCTTTCACGAGGGCGGCCGGTCTTGACACGACGACATCAAAAGATGGAGAATCCATTGAGCCTTTTGCTGCAATCCTTGGGTTCTTTAATTATTAAACACCCCTTTCATGAGAAAAGGTCTAATTTTCACTTCAAATATATGTAGCTTCTGGCTAGTAGGCTTCTCCAGTAAATTTCTCCAATGGCATTTCTCCAATAAATTTAAAAAACACTTTAAGTATTTATATCTGTGAAGGTATTTGTACTCTGAGATAATTTACTATCAATCTTTTTTTGACAAGATAATCTAATTGAAATTAGGAAGCCTTTGCCTAATTTATAATTGCTGGGAAAGACTCAGAGCTACCTACCAGCAGTGAAAGTGAAAAGGCTCTGAGCAACAAAATCTGCCAAATTCCCTAATGGAGAAAGGTTATTAAAGTCACTTTAGCTACATACATTGGAGAGATCTATCCCTGAGCTTTTCAGGAAAACAAATGAAATAGATAAATTAGGGAACATATAGCCTGAGTTAGTTTAGGCCACTGTGTCTGGAAGACTGATACACCTTAATTCTCTTCAGGCAGTATTTTGGGAGTTAGACAAGTAGCTGAGGTGTAGACAACTTGTGTTAACATCCTAGTAAAAACTGTGTCAATTCATACCAACATAATTCATACCATCCTGAAACTCAATAACAGCTTTTTTCCACTTTAACTTATACACAAAGGTAGAAAGCCCAAAGTGCATTCCTAAATACTCTGGCTCTACCCAAAATAACTCTTAAAACCTTATTATTGCCACAATATGAACCTTCCCTTCTTGTCCTTCTCTCTGGAGCAAAGGCTTCAGATGGAAAATCTGAATATTATAATTTAATCAAAATGCAGACACTCCTCTTGGCAAATGCTTCAGATGAAGATAAAGGACAAGCAGAAGACAAGTTTGTCTTTGTGGGATGAGTCATGGGAAGATCAGCTGTCAAGGCCTACAACTCATTTGGTTCTTCTTACAGATGTTTTTACAATTAAGAAAAGTGACTTGAGTGTCAAGTGGGAAAAAGAGTATTCCCCCAGGATTCATCCATTAACTCTGTCAGCAGTACCCCAAGTCTCCACATCAGAGCATGTTCCTTGCCTGTTGACAATACAATAAAGAATGACTATTTACCATACGGTAATTATAGTTCAAGATGTGTTGTCCACATGGATTCTACTTTTGCTTCTCATGTATCCATACAGGCAATTGAGGTCTTTAGGATACCAGTGCATATGGAAACATCTTTAGGGCTGGATTTGTATGTCTTGTGTCTTCAGACGAGCTACCATGACCACAAAATACTTGCTGAATGCCTCAGGGCCGTGAAAAGGTCAAAGAGAAAAATCCATACTTGAATCCTAGTGAGATATCCTTAAGAATAACTCGAGGTACTTTCTGTAAAGTGAATGAATGAGCAGATGAAAGACAGTATCTTGCCACCAGCTCTGTAATGAGGTATTAGGGAGGAGTGTTGAAAAGCCATGGAAAGTTGTTGAGATATTCAAAACCCAGGAGGGGATGGTAAATCTTTTTTTTCTGTTGTTGGTGAAAATATAGCAGGAATTAAAAAAATGTCTCCTGATTGTAAATTCTCTCTCCTCTGGATCTAAGTTATAGTAGAACCTACAGGGGTGAGATTTGGGAGCAAGCTAAGGAGAGATTGTGTCTAGCACATTTCTAAGAGTTTCTGTCCAAGCCAGGAACTGTTTTCTTCTTTTCCCAGTATTTATCAATCCCAGATATATTCCTCTGCATATCACAAGTGTTACAATGGATGTGAAATGTTCTTCTTGAGTCTGTTGCAGCTTGGATGCTTCAACAATGACATTACACACATGAATGTATTAAAATAGACAATTAGAATTTTCTTCCAGAGTTTTTCTCCCCAGATGGCCTAAGCCCTCCTGGTGAAACAAGAAGCAATTCTCCTTGGAAGACTGACAGGTAACATCAACCCTAGAGATATATGGAAGCCAAAATCAATAATCTCAGTACTGAAAAAGTTTGATCTCCTATTTTCCAATCAGACACAGGAACAGGATCTAAACTGCATAATCCAATTAATGAAAGTGATGCTGTCTAGTTTATATCTATATATATATAGTTTATTAAACTTGCTCCTGTCCTTGATGTTTCAGAATTCCACCAAAAATAAGTGATGTAGTTACTACTTGAATCATTAAGATGAAAATACATTAATTCAGAATAAGTTTTAATAAAATGTCTTCCTTGGGAAAAGAAGATTAAAGACATCTACCATTAGTGGTTTTTCCTCTGCTCTTCCTTGCTATTGCTTAAAAGAAATTGGAATTACTCAACAATTAAAAAAGAACAATGGAAGAGTGATAAGTAAAAAAAAAGTCTCCTGAGCATAGTCAAAATTTTGGAAAAGAACAATTCTTTTGCAGGTAAGTAAGTCTTCTTGAAGCCTTTTGTTGACCTTTTTAACAGAGGTGTGAAAATATTGAGCATTCCTCAATTCTCCAAAGGCTCATTACCATTTCAGCAGGTATTCTCAAACTAGTTGAACCTGTCTTTTAGATGGAATCACCACACGACAACAGACCTGGGTAGAAAATTTCATTTATTTCTATTCAAGATACACTGTTCTTAACTTTCCAGCTAAGGAGGAGGTTTCATGCCCTTCAAGAGCAGGCTGGCTTTGCCCCAGCAAAATTAGCAACTTCCTGGATAAATTGTGGAACCCCAACAGTGCAAATGGGGATACAAAGTGATATCACATCCTCTGTGAAAAGAACCAGCATTTAATGGATCATCACTTTTTTTCAGGTCAGAAAACCAACACTGTTTTGACTAACAAAGAGGCCAGAATATGTTCAGCTAAAAGTTTAGTCCTGAAACAAAGGTAAAACTTTCTGTTCCCTCTAACTGTAAATACAGGTGCATCTAGAAATCTTTTTTCAAGATTATTGACCATATTGTGCAGTTTCTCAGGGACCACATGCTTTGAACTTCTTTACGGGGTGATCACCATTAGGTGATCTTCTGCCCTAGAAAGTTGGAAAACTTAAATTCTAAGTAGAATTCAAATTCAAACTAGCACAATCTCTAAGGTCTAGTTGAATTTAGGCTGCCTCCTCATCCCAGAGATTAGACCTTGCTCTCCTCCAATACAAAACTCTGTGTGAAACTGAAAATCCAGTGGATGTTTGCCTGTACAGCACATTTAAGTGAGAACAGGAGAATTGCCACACTGGGACAGAGCAAGCATCAATGTTTTTTTCCCACTAATGATCCTAAGGAGACCAGGAAAGAGCAAGAACAGGACAATCATTTCTGAAACTTGTCTGAATACTGTTCAGCTCCAGCTGTGCTCAGCCTGCTGGATTTCGTGGTTCTGTTTAGAAACTCTTCACAGATCTCTCTTACAGATTGTACAGACTCCCTTGAAACTATTTTTGCATCCATCAGCACATCCTCTGATGAGGAGCTCCAGGGATGAACCACCCATCTCCTCTGTCTGGTTTGAACAGGACTCCCATTAACTGAATTAGCTCCCATTGCCCTCCAGTTCTTGTACTGATGTATGGACAGCAGATCCATATGGATACTCTCTGCATCAGTCAATCTTGGCAGCTTTTCCAGGCTAACAAATCCCAGCCACCACCCCAGACATTTATCAGCCCTATTGTTCTTTGAAGGCTCCTGTGGGATTGGCTGGAGCTGTGCCAGGGGAGGGTTAGGTTGGATATCAGGAAAGGTTCTTCCCCCAGAGGGTGCTGAGCACTGCCCAGGCTCCCCAGGGAATGGTGACATTCCCAAGGCTGCCAGAGCTCCAGGAGTGCTTGGACAGCGCTGCCAGGGATGGCCAGGGTGGGATTGTTGGGGTGTCTGTGCAGGGCCAGGAGTTGGACTGGATGATCTTTGTGAGTCCCTTCCAATTCAGAATATTCCACGATTCTGGGATTTTAAAATGAGTGTTCAGAACTCCACACCATGCTGAATGAGTAGGCAATAAACTGATTTATAGAACAGTGTAATGATCTTCTTCTCTTTTCATCTTCCCTCCCTTCCTCATAATTCCTAATATATGATTTGGGACTTTTTGACTGCTATTAAGCATTGAACTGACATTTTCACAGAAATATAAAGAACCCTATTGATCATTGCATCTTTTATCCTGAGTGGTAGTGGCCAGTTTAAAGTGGCAGTGGTCAGTTTAAAGCTCCTCACTTTATAGTGAAGCCCAGATCCTGTCTCCCAGTGTGCATCCATTTACAAGTAGGTCTGCTGAATTTCACCCTCTATTTTGTTTATCAGTCACTCATTCCTGCCAAGCTCTTTCACATTCTTTCACTATCCATCAACAACTTTATTCCCCTGACTAAATCCTGCCTCATCACCAGATGTTCTCACTGTTTGCTCTCCTCCCCTGACCACTCATGAGTGCATTGAACAGCAGAGGCTCCAGCTCAGGGCTCCACTGGTGAATTTCCCTCACAGCAAGAACTGAATTATTTAGTTACTTATCCATGCAAGAAGCTTCTCTCCTATCCCGTGGATGCTGAGTTTCATTAAAAGCATTTGGTGGAGAATTTTATGTACAGTCTTTCAAAATTCTCAAGTGGATTATATCTATCAGATCAGTCTATTCACTTGTCCATTGATCCTTTCAAAGAACTCCAGGACATTTTTAAGGTAGGACTTCCCTGCCATGTTGACTTTTCCTAAGTGAGTCATATTTATGCATGTGTCCATTACATTTTACTAATTTGTCCATACAAACATCCATATTACACTTCTGTAGTTCTCTGAATCCTGGCTAAAGTCTTTTGAAAACCTGGTGTTACATTTGACCCTCCTGATGTTGGAAAAGGCTGGGAAAGCTGGAAGCTATAAGGTCACACAAACGACCCATGGAGCAGCTGTTCAGAGAATATTTTGTCTTTACAGCACACAGAAATGGTCAGAGCTCAGCCAAACTGCTCAGTTCAGGCACAAGAGATCATAATTGCCATGATTGCTTTTGCTCTCTGCATGGAAAATTCGAAAGCTCTGCAAACATCCAAAACCTTAAACTCACTGCTCGACCCCAACACTGCCAGTTTACACTCCAAGTTATTTAGGTTTTGTAAAAGCAGACAATGAGGGCTTTGTTCAAGAAAAATGCAAGTAAGACAACAAATAAACAAGACAAATATAGACCCTGGGGATAAACATTTCAGCTTGGGACATTGACAGTGTGGTTTCAGTTATCAAACTCAAGTGATCCTGGTAAACAGGGCAGGGAAGCTTCCTGCAGCCAACTCAGTGTGCACAGAGAGGGCAGGCACTGATCCCCCAACATTCTCCTGTCCTTCATTTCCTACCCCAGGTGCTCAAAACAATGCTCTTGAGTGATGTAGTTCCTTCTTAAGGATAAGGGTTTCTTCTAGGGTTTTTCAAACCTCCTGCTCTCCCATTCATTTCCCTCCTTGTGACTCCAGTTCCAACATCCACATGTTCCTTCCACATCTGCCAAATATTTCCAGCAACCACATCTCCCTGCCTCACCTTGTCCATACCTTTACCCCTTTCACCCCAAACCTCAACTACCTCATCCATTTACTTTAGTCCTTCCCAATTAGTTCATCTCCTCAGGGTAGAGACTTCTTTCCCTTGGGCTCCCAACATTTTAATGGCTGACTCTCAACATTAATTCACTTTCTTTTATGTGCAATAGTGATTAAGGGTCAGACTATACCCACTATTTTACACATGACACTTAATCAGAGAGAATCTAAGTTACTGAGGCTCACAGAGACAATCTGTCACAGCAGAAAACTGAACCCACGTCTCCCAGGTCCACAGGAAATGCTGTAATGATGGACCAGCCCTCCTCTCTCAGGTGGTGATCCCACTGTGGAAGTGGTGGTGGCACATGACAGAAAGGAATTAATTGTTCTAAATACACATAGCTCACCCTGGTCTATGTTCAGACCTCTGTAGTGCTCACATCACAGATCTGTTTAAGCAGGTGAGGCAGAAAAAATGGAGTGGTTGCAGCCCCATCCTGAGATAAAGCACTATCAGTACTCTGCAGCTCAGCTAAAGGAATGCATCCAAAGAAAATTCCACTTGCCAGCAGAGCAGGGCAGTGATTTTGTGTAAAAGGAGCCTCAGCAGCGGGTAAGCCCAGCAGCTCTGGCAGCGCCAGCCTGTTTGTGCTAACGATGACAGCTGCACAGAACTGGGAAACTTTGTAACTTTGCATGTTTCCAACCCATCTAGTTGCCCTTTTCAGGAGTGCTGTCCAACTGGAATGGCCCAAGGCCTTGTCTCACCCCTCCCTGGAAATGGAAAGGCAGCTGGTATATCCCACACTGTACCAACGGCCCGTAAAAATTTATGTTATCCAGCTGTCCAGGAACAGGAGGAGTTTTGAGAGCTAAAACCACACTCAGGGACTGGTGCATTTGCCAAGTGCCTACGGAATGAAGGGAAGATGGGTCTCAGCCTCAGGACTGCACTCCTGCTCATGAGTCCCATGCCTGAGGACCCCTTGTCGTGCAAGCATTCCCAGACAGATCAGGGAACAAAGTGTCAGACTTCCTTAGATTACTCACACGAACCAAACAAGTGGGATTTGGCCTGAATACAGGAATCAGTCAGTTATCCACTGCTAAAATATAGTGGATAATTGAAGATGAAAGGCAGCTGTAAACAAACAGCAGACCAGAATGTTACACTATTCAACAGCACTAGGACTGAGCAGCACATGGAAAAGTACATTCCTATCCATCTGAAATGGCAGGATTAACTTTGATAAACAGGATATCATTATCAAATTATGGGTCAGATAAAGTGTCCTCTGTCACAGAGATGAAAGTGAATGTTGTCACCCACAGAGGAGATGATGCCAGGAACTGGCCCTTCTTACCTTGACAAGGTGGGAGAGCTGAAAGTCAGGGAGGAAGGGAAAGGTTAAGAGCTGTGAAGAGTAAGGTTTGCTGCTCCTGCTTCTGGAAAGAAGGAGAGGACAGCAAGACAGCTGCTGTTGCTGCTGGGAAAGGCCATCTCCTCCAAGCACTCCAACTTCTCCATCAAAGCAGTAAGGGAAGAGATGGCTCTCCCAAGGTCTGGCATGCACTGAGCAGGTGTCAGGGCCAGGAGTCTGCCAGCTCCAAAACTGCTTTGCCTAGAACTACAACTGTGGTCCAATTCAATATTCAGACCACATGTATGAGTCTGCCAAGGAACACATCCTGCCCTTGGTGTTTCTTCTCACCAACAGAACCAGAGCCAGCACCACATGCTGGAGAATCCCCACCTCTCCATTTGCCCACTCCCACACAGGGTGTCTGAAATGTCTCTTGATATCCCATGATGACATCCCTGTGCTGTCCCATGGCACAGAGCATCTGCTAAAATCCGCCATCCTGCTACATGTGCACGATGTCCCATCTGAGCAGCTCTGAAGACCAACCCTGCCAGGTCCTGCCCAGGCCTGGCTACACCCCAGCTGACCCGAAAAGGCAAAGAGAAGGGTCAGTCTCATTTACTACAAATGACACAGCCACAGGGTGAGATTGAGCTTTGGCTCAAAGCCTTCAGTGTGATCACTCCTGCACCACCCCCAAGGAACTGGGAGAATCAAGTATCACCCCTTCCCTGCTCACCACATGTTGCACAGTGGGGGGAAATATGGCAATCCTGTGGCCAGAACTTCTTGCTTTTCCCTCATTCCAGTTCAACTCCACTGGCTGGCACAATGTGAGAGAAATTAAATACCTAGAGTTTCTTCCTGACCTTTTTCACCATTTCTCTGCACCATCACTCCTGCCAGTCATCTCTGGGGGAAGTGGGGAACCAGAGGCTCCCATGCTGGGTGGGAGCCCTGCACGTCCTCGTGCAGCTGTGCTATGGCTGGTCCAGTTCAGCACATACTGTGGGGATGATTCAGTGGCAGTAAACTTACCACAATCTGTGTCTTTTCCTTTTTTAAACATGATCATTCCGTTTCCAAGAACACACCAATAGCTTTTATAAGCCCTACAAATATTCACCTTTAAAAATATGCTCCTTCTTTCTGGAGAAATTACTTTTATGTCTATTTTTAAAGTACAAAGGAGTTGTGGTTCTCCATGTGGTTTTACAGTTTATGGTCCCACACATTTTGCAAACTGTAAAATACGGATGTTTCCCTAGTGGAAAAATTTCACTATAAAAAATTCATGGAGTTTCCTGTTTTCACATGGGGCTTCAGTATTTTCTCTTTTAAAAAATATCACCCCTATGGAAGAATCTGGTAGAGGATAATGGCAAAGGAGCAGCATGCTACAGATGTGGGAAGTGTCCAACAAAATGCAATGGGAAATGATAACCTCTGTTAAGAAAGTCATAAAGTTATTCAGAAGTCCCTATTACAGTTTTCATTTACTGATTTGTACCTTTCTTTGGGAGGTTATATTTCATTACAGATTAACTGGGTTCAGCCTTGCTACATCTCACGTTCCACTGAGGTAGAACAGGGTAAGAGCACAGAACAGAGCTTGCAGCCCAGGAGTGCTTTGGGACACACACCACGGGGACAGAGGGTTCTGCCAGGATCCTGGTGTGTGCAGCATGTGTGACAGTGGCTCCACAGAGTGGTGCTGACAAGAGAGACCAGGAGAGCCCCTGGAAAAGGATCAGCAGGACACTAAGCATATGGAGGGCACAGCACAGGTTGCATAGGCTTAGAGCAGGGGGACTGAAACATCATGGAATCACAGATTCACAGGATGGTTTGGGTTGGGAGGGACATTAAAGCTCATCTCATTCTAACCCCCTGCCATGGGCAAGGACACCTTCCACTATCCCAGGTTGCTCCAAGCCTGGTCCAACCTGGCCTTCAGGGATGGGGCAGCCACAGCTTCTTTGGGCACCCTGGGCCACAGCCTCACCACCCTGACAGGGAAGAATTTCTTCCCAATATCCCACCTAACCCAGCCCTCCATCAGTTTGAATCCATTCCCCCTATCTGTCACTATCTTACCCCTTCCTCAGGAAACCTCCTTTTGTTAGGAGAAGCCTCTGATGGGCAAAGGAAGAAAAATGTGGCATAGGAGAGTGGGCTGATGTAACTTTGATACCACTCTTTACTCAGGTCTTAAAGTGCTTAAAGGCAAACCCTCTCCCTCTTCCACTTCTCTTTTCTATCCTTTACACTTCACTTGTGTACAAGAGTGACAACGTGACTTGTGGCAGCAGCAGGATGTCACTGCATGACCACCCTGTAAGGGAACATTTTGTACAACATGAGGACTGATCCCATAGCCCAGGGAAAGGAACTCTGCTACAGCCTGGGGTGAGAACTGGCTTCCTCCCTTCCTCCTGGAAAGCAAGATCCTAGATTACAGCAATGACAGCAGCAAGAATAATACCTCGCCTGTGTGTTCAAAGCCCTGCCTGGATTTTTTTGTGGCTGTACAAATGGGCCTGTTGACAAATATTAGTGTTCAACACAGCCTTTGCTTCCCATGCATCAGTAAATCACCACGGCTGCAGCAAAGCTATGAGTATTTGTCTCACAGTACTTTATGTACAGTCATGATCTGAGCTCTCAGAGCTGCCTTTTTCACTCTATTTATTGTGATTTCAGCATTGCAGGGATACCTGGGCAAACTTACAGCCTTGTTTTATCACATATTCACCACATAATGTTGTCAGATAATGCTTATCACGTAAGACTATTGTTATTTTTAGTGTAGCTCAGAGGGGAAGCCCACCAGCTGGGTAACAAATCTTTTCTAGAACTTTTTGCACCTGGAATAATGTCTTGAAACCTCTACAGAACCTTGTGAAAAGAGTTATTTTGTCACAGAAAGAACAATTTTTTTGGCTTCTCATCTCTCATCCCAGATGAATTAGCCAAATCAGAAAATCCAGTGCTATTGATAGACACTGTGTGAGCTCAGTTCAAGACTGTCAATCTAGAATCTGTTGTTCAAACCTGCAGATAACATGAGGCTGCCTGCAGTGCCTTAAGACACCTAGGAATCAAACTGGAATACTCTTCACTACACAAAAGCCCTGGAATCTTAGGTAAGGGGACACAGACATCAAGAAATGTACTACAGTCACAGAGCCAGGCAGTGTAGAGACAACAATTGAAATTTTTTATTATTATTTTTAAATTTCTTTAAGTATTCTATGCATTCCCTCTGCAATTCTCTGCTTTTCCACACTGGTTCAAGGGCTGAGCACAGCTGGGGACAGGGATTTCTCTGTAGATTCTTCTATATATACACAGACTGAGTAGGATTGTGGTGCATGAACTGGTCATAGATTTCTCCACACTCAAAACCTCTACGAACTTTTCTCTTTGGGCTGGGAAACAGCACAGTTTCACATCCCAGAACTCAATCTGAATTCACTTCCTACTCCCCCTCTATATTCCTCTCTTTTTTTCTTTTTTTCTTTTTTTTTTAGCTGAATGGCCATAAACTTCACCAGCAGATTCCATACGGGTTATGTTACACCACCACCTGACTCCAAATCAATTACAGTCCAAAGGGATAGAGTTGCAGAGAGTCTGTGAAGCCCAGCCCTGGGGTTTCCATGAGGGACAGAGAAACTACAGTGCTAAGAACAGAGCCTGGAGATCCAGCTGAAAGGACTGAGTGATTTCACGATGAAAGCATGGACTGGGAGGCAGGAGAGCCAGGTCTGTGTGCCCTGCTGCTGACTGCCTGCATGAGATCAATCTCTATTTCATATCTTAGTATATGGCTCCTTGCACACCAGAGTCCCTCATTTCTGGGGCTTCTCTATGTGCTATCATAACTCAAATATTTCATTATAAAGATGCAGAATGTTTTCTGGAGGACAAGGCACTGTAAGAGTCTGAGATTCTGTTTCAACACAACACCAGAGATTTCCACTGCAATTCTAAGAAATATGAGCACACTGATCAGTAAGAACTACCAGAATAACCCGTATTCTTCTCTGACATCCATCATTAGAGGGAAATCACAGGAAGATGAGGATGGAAGGGACTTAATTCACCATGTTCTGCTTCCTGCTGTTACAAACAACCGTGTCATATAATCCTTTTCATAAGTCACACCTGACAAACAAACAGGTGTATTTTACAAGGCTGCAAGAAGTGCTTGTGAAGGGTACAGCCACAGAGATGAGATTAGGCAGGGTTTGGATGCCACAGATCTCATCAGTGAGGACCTCCACCATCAACACCAGCTGCGCTCCACACCAGAAACAGCACAGAGCACAGAGGGCACCTGACTTTGTGCTTATACACAGAAAAGGCTGAGCACAAGGATTGCTCATCCCTCCTTCTTTATGCCTTCCCAAGAGAGACTGGGAAAGGGATGGAAAATACAGTATTTCTTACAACCCTGGGACACACAATGCTCAGCAGAGCATTGTGAAGCACCACGTTGAAATAGCAAAGATAATTTGTTTTCTGCCAGTCTCAGAAGCTATAACATTCCTAATGAAAGGAAGTTCAGCTCCTTTAGCTTAAGGTTGAACTCACCAAATCCAGAAAAATCTCTGAGACTCACAGCTCTTTATCCTTTGTTTATCTCGCTGAATGGAGAAAAATAGCAATTACCAGGCACTGTGGCAAGAAAGAAATGGATACAGGGCCTGGTGAAATGTGTTGCATCCCTATATGTCCCAGTGAGGCACAGCCTGAAGTCTTGGCTCAGCTTTTAACTCAGCACAGCTTGGAAGGGTATTAAAGAAGAGAAAATAAAATAAAAGTGAAGATTTCTGGATGATGCTGTTGCTAAGCACCTGTTTGATAAGCTACATAAAGAAACATGACACATCATCCAAAAGCCCAAAGCCAAATTTCTTTCTAGCATAACTCTAGTAAATCAATCAAATTACACAAGCAACAACCTTAGTTCAACACACCTCTGCCTAGCAGCCACTCAGGGTTTGCCCTTCCCAGTTTTAGCACTGTTTCTCCAAAAGAGCTGCGATGGAGACCAGGGAGTTCACCGGAAAGTCAGCCTTTGTAGATTTGGAGTTGTGAGGAGGGGGAAGGAGGGGGGTTACAGTTCCTCTCCTGTCAAACCAGCCCTGAACTTCCCTGCTGCAGGAACTCCGAGCTCAGCACATCCGTTAGCGCCTTTCAGGGCATTCAAACCAACGTAAGCATAGAAAGGGAAAAAAATCTTCCCTCGCCAGCTTTTGATACAACCTGGAAAACAAACAGCTTGGAAGAGTTCCTTTTTCCTCAGCAGTGAAAATCGTGGTAAAGCACCATCTTGATAGTTCCCAAAGAGATTCATTTACAAAGATCAGTATAGGGGAGGCTTGTTTGGTCTCCCGAGATGTATCTCATCCTCTGACAATTCACTGAGACCTTTGCTGTATCTCGCTATATGTGTATAATTATCTGCTCTGATACCTGAGCTCCTATGCAATAGTCTTACTCCAAGTAATCCAAACTATCCCCAAGGCATGGCACACACAGAATGGTCAGGGGAGACAGGGGAGGAGGGGCAGCGGACTTCCCTCGTTTGCCGCTGGAAATCGGCATTTTAGGGCCTTGTAGTCATTTCCTTGCTAGTGTGAGGAAACTTTTTTGTACATTTATATAAAATAGGAGGCCAGAAGTGCACACCCCCATCTTACTTCCTAATATATTATGTTCTCCCCTGCCGAGTCCTGGGACTTAGTCTGGATTTGGTAACTGAAGTAATATAAATGTTAGCTAAGAAGTATTCCAGCAATATGGTTCCAATTTAAGCTTGTTTTGAAGTCTAAAGAACTAATATGTCTCAGAGATTCTTCACTGGATGTTTAGCTCTAATGTAATTTGTGCAGGAGTGCACACTGCTCTCTAGAAGCCCTTCTGCAATGCTCCAGAAAACAGGTTCCTTCCCAAGCAGGATGGAATCATAGAATCCCAGAATGGTTTGGCTTGGAGGAGACCTTGAGGATGATTGAGTTCCAACCGCTCTGCCATGGGCAGGGCAACTTTCACTGGACCAGGTTGCTCAGAGCCCTGAGTCCTTGAGGTTGCAGAGCAACCACGAGCCCCAGCCCTGGCTGATACTTGCTGGCCTCTTGTGAATTTTGAGGCTTTGCTTGGGGAATGGTGTCCTATTTGCCAGGCCTTGTGGATAAGTGAAGGCTGCATGTTGCCACTGGTTTCACTCCCCTTTTCCTCTTGTTTTTCAGAGGTGAAACAAGCCACCTCTGAAGGAAGCCATGCTTCGCAAGCTGTTTGCACTTTACTTCAATAACATGCTTCTTGCAACGCTGCCTTTATTTGTGTAGACATGCATTCTCAAGGTTTGCCTGCCCCCTTTTCCTCCCTCACACCCCTACGGAGCCCCTGCCTGAATCCAAGTAATGAGCTAACCCATGGAACTCATTGCCCTTTATCTTGCTGGGGAACGTGCACCTTTTGAACTGCCATCTGCAGATTGTGTTGATGCACTGACTTGTTAACTGTGCCATACTGTGAAGGAAATGGCATGATTTAGATCAAGTGCTCTGGACGGCTGTTCATAAGAAACACTTGAGCCAAGCTGTTACTGCTCAGGATGTGCCCTGGGGAGAGGGGTTTCGTTTCGGGTCATGCTCTTGCCTTGTATGAGGGCAGGCGCAAAGTACTGAAATCACAGTCCTTCCCTGAAGCTGAGGGGAGGGGGGAGGAGAAACATTATGAAACCATAGAAGCGAAGCTGCCAAATTAACTTCTCACCCTTTCAATCACACTCCAGAGGATAAAAGCCTAACATTTCTGCCTCAGAAACAGGCTCAGTTTACACCAAACAAGTTATTTCTCTAATTTATCAGACTTGCCAGCTATCATTCTAATTATTGGAAACCTCAGACTTTTTATGAAGTCAGATGTACAGCGTTATTTGCATGGTTGTAACGTATCACCAGATAAATAGGTCTTGGGGAAAGCAAGGCATTTTAGAAAGGGATCTGCAGGTTTCCTTACACAGTTAGGGATTTAAGAACACTATCACTGGGGAAAAAAAAAAAAGGGGTTCTGGATTTAATTTTCTTTAAAAAAAAAATGCTACTTCCAACATAATGTAACATAGCTCAACATGAGAAGAGGAGGCTATGACGGAAAGCTCATCAAAAGACTCCCGTTGACTTTCACTGGCTTTGGATCAACCCTTAATTCTTTATCTTCCTTTGCCTAGTAGCACAATCATGGAAACAAGCTAACACCCAGCAGCCAGGCCAGGCCAGGCGGAGGAGGAGGAGGAGGCAGCAAGAGCCATCGGGACAGGCTGCTCGCCCAGCCATTCCCAACACAAACACTGATTTGTCCGTTCTATGTAAATGGATGATTAGAGTCATTCCCTAAGACAAATTTACTTTTCTGCACACTCTAAATCTGTTTAGTCACTTTAAAGGTGTCAATTATTGGAGCATGCTAAGACTATGAATTTCTTAGTAATAGCTTTAATAACATTTTGAAATGAAAAGCAGATACCTTGAAGTTGGCTTACTTTGAAAAGACATATGAGTAGATCTGGTTTTAATTTATGTCCTATTCTACATCTGGAATCCCTTATAATTAAAACTAAAAGCTGGACTACTACTTCCACCTGTCAAATGATGAAAAGATGAATGCACTAATAGCTTACTAAATAGCCCAACATGATCGAGTTTACTTTCCCGTTCTATACAGTAAAAAAGGATTTTGGACAGGAGGCTAAAGGTCTTTGGTCATTACTAATAACACACTTTCAGTATTAACCTACGTACCCCACTACCAGCACCACCACCAGTGCCTTTTAGCAGCAAGATCTCTAAACTGCACTTTGCATTTTGATCACTTGTGTGTATTTAGCTCTGCTGCTGCAGCCTGTCAAGCTTTCCCAATCCACAGGTGGATTGTCTTCCCTATAACTATTTTCAGCCACTCCACATTTTTCTTCTTCTCATCTTATTCTCTCATTAACTACTTTAATCCATCAAGTTTTCCATCTGTATTTCTGAAGCACTCTTATCCCAAATTACAGCTTTCTCACTGATGTGAGCAGTTCAGGGCATGTGGCAACTTGGACTCTATTTTTGCATCTTCTGGTCCTGTTCCATTATGATCCCATTGCCTCCTGTTCCTGTTGATCCACCTGCCTCATCTTACTACACTGGCTGTTTCATGACAATTTCCCTAAGTGGATTTGCACAGAACCAAACAAATCTGGACTTTCAAAAGGTCAGTATGGTAAGTAGGACCTTGAAGTATAGGCACTATAAATAAAGTGACAGCTGTTGGGTTAATGGTTAGAACACAATAAACATACTCTCCTACAGAAATACTGACCACTTTTTCCATAATGTGTTGATACAGCGCTCATGGGTCTTTAGAGATGCACAGTCAAATTATGAATCTTGTAGGGGAATCCAGGAGATTCCAGTTCTTCAGTGAGAGCTCACAACCCTTGGAACCCCTCTGCTCTGGAGCCAGGCAGGGAGACCTGGGGGTGTTCACCTGTAAAAGGCTTCAGGGAGAGCTCAGAGCCCTTTCCAGGGCCTAAAGAGGCTCCAGGAGAGCTGGAGAGGAACTTTGGACAAGGGATGGAGTGACAGGACACAGGGAATGGCTTCCTACTGCCAAACGGTCATATGGGATATTGGGAAGAATTCCTGGCTGTGAGGGTGGAGAGGCCCTGGCACAGGGTGCTCAGAGAAGCTGTGGCTGCCTCTGGATCCCTGGAAGTGTCCAAGGCCAGGTTGGATAGGACTTGGAGCAACCTGGGGTAGTGGAAGGTGTCCCTGTCTGTGACAGGAGGTTTGGAATGAGATGAGTTTTAATGTCCCTTCCAACCCAAACCATTCTGGAATTCTGTGGTATAGCATTGCAAAGGGATTCACCCCTCTGGTGTGTTTTGGATGTGGGGTTTCTTTTTTCAACATCTTTAAAGATAACTGGGCAAACATGCTGGAAAGAATGGCTCTGAAGGGCCAGAAGAATCCCAGACTGGTTAGGACTAGAGGGGATTTAAAGATCATCTAGTTTCCAAGCCCCATCCAACCTGGCCTGCAACACTTCCAGGGATCCAAGGGCAGCCACAGCTCCTCTGGGCAACCTGTGCCAGGGCCTCACCACCCTCACAGGGAGCAATTCCTTCCCAATATCCCACCTAACCCTTCCCTTTGGCAGTGGAAAGCCATTCCCTCTTGTTCTGTCCTTCCATCCCTTGTCCAAAGTCTCTCTCCAGCTCTCCTGTACATACATATTCTTTTAAAAATAAAAGAGTAGCAAAAGAGTTCACTTCAAAAGGAAAACTTTAGTTCTGTCCTTGCAGAATCCTTGCAGCAGCCAGCCAGCTGTTTGGGCTGTCTCTGAAGATTAATGGTCTCATTGCCTCTTCTGGTTTTCTCTGTTCATAGAAATATGAAAATATGAAAATATCCAATCCGGAAAACAGGATTTTACTTGGGCTGCTAAACAGCTTGGAATATTCTAAACTGTGAGGGTGTCTGGCCTAGATAAAGCAGTCTAATTAACACTGTTGTTGGTATCCTCACAGTATTGCTATTTCCAGTGAACAAACTCCCTCCAGTAGTTCTTACAGTTCTGAATATTGAGGAATAAATTATTTTCACATTACTGCATTCCTCAAAGGAAAATAAAAGTCTTGCCTCCTGAGTTGCTAGAGAGCTGCCCAAAAGCCTCCTTGGCATGAAAATGCCAAGAGACATGAATATTCCAGCAAAATGCTCGAGATCAGGCAGGGAGCTATGGAAAAAGCTGTCCCAAATATTACAAATGCACTCGGCCTCTTACGTCAATGCAAAGAGTAATGTTTCGGCTGCCCCAGCAAGTAGGAAATGATGCAGGTATTAAACATTATTACGAGAACAGAGACACATTAGTTTCTGCTTATGCAGTAGGACTGTGAATGGAGCTTTTTGTTGGGGAGGATTTTCATGGGGAAAGTTAATACACTTTGTCCAGACCATGAGATGGTACAAATCAGTGGAGTTCCATCTAAATCAGTGGATCAGTGTTGATTTACAGCAGCTGAGGATCAACCCCCTGTTTTTTTGGCCTGCTGAGGATTGTATAACATATACTGCCCAGAAACACTGATGACAAATTTGAAACTGTGTAGGGATACGCTGAACCAAAAACCTGATTCAAACTCAAACTGGCTACTCTCCTTTTAAATCACTGAGAGCTGCTGTCTTAAACATTACTGTCAAAGGAGCATTTTTAAACATGGATCAAAATCTGGTGGCTGCACCCTCCGGTGGGTGCCACGCATGCTGCATTCCATCCAAACTCCAACCCGCTAGTGCCGATTCATAAATGATGTGTTGGTTTAATCTATTTTTCACAGGGGGTGTTTCAGAGCAGGAAAATTAGAAACAGGTAGAAGGGACTATTATTACTGTCTCATAGTGTGCTCTTGTACATGAGGATTGGATTAAGATAACATCTGGTCTATATTTCTTGAACTATTTCCCTTTTATCACAAGAAAATCGGCAACCCATCTCACAACTGCTCCTAATTTAGATCTAAATATCACTGATGAAACATTGTACAACATGCTGTTATCTATTAAAATGATTTCCCTGAAGGAACAGTGGATACTTTTATATTTTCCAGTGAAGCCAACCATATTCCCCCTTAGCACTAACTAGTTACCTTATAATCATATACACAAATAGTAAAAGCAAAATCTCTTTGGAAAAAGCAAATGAAGGCCCACCAAACCTTCAGCAGGTTAATGCACATTCACTGATTTCAGGTCCATTTACACCTTTCTCTTTGTGATAATGGTTTTGGTTCGCAGTCTGAAAAACTGCGAGGTGCTGAGCATCTTCTGCACTCATTGCTTTTAAAAGGAACTGATTAAATCATACAAGCATAGAATCATGGAATGGTTTGGGCTGGACAAGACCTTAAAGATCATCCAGTTTCAACCCCCTACCATGGGTAGGGATGCCACTCACTAGATCAGGTTGCCCCATCCAACCTTGCCTTGAATGCTTCCAGAGATGGGCCATCCACAACCAAAGCTAAACTCAGGCTCAAATACATAATTCAGCAAAGTTTTCAAGGATGTGCTTTCACACAGACACAGCAGAGGAACAATGAACAGTCTGAGGTTTTCCTCAGGAAGCAGAAAGGCAAAGCACAGCACCCTGTCATCCCTCCCATTTGGTTCAAACAGAGAAATTGTCCGTGGAATGCAGTAATCTTTTTTTCAGCACTTTGCAGAGTTCAAGTCCCCAGAAAGCTGCCTATTGAGTTCAGCAAATAAAAACTTCTGTTTTCTTCACGAGTCTATAACTCTTTTTCATGGACAGTAAATCAGAAAAGGGGAGGAAAAAAGCATTTTACAATCTCAAGCTATTTTGCATACCTTAAGTGCACATCAGTTTTTCCCATTTCTATCATATCGTTACCACTCAGAACAGGGGAATTAGATAAGCATACGTTCCCTGTATTAACTGCTTTAATTTAAAAGTAATTTCTGCCATCTGGAATTACTATTTACTGTTGTTTGGAGGAGGGAAAAAAAAAAGAATCTGAAACTGTAGAAAAGATCAACACAATTTCTTTCAAAGAATAACCAATCTGAAGGAGGGAGACGCATACAAGGAATGCAATTGATTATCCACTGGTCAAGTTGGATATTTTGGAGGGAATTCTGAGAATAAAAAGTCTCTATGAGTTATCAGCGGTCAGACTGGAGCCATTCAGTTTTCACCTGCTTGTGTTTGTTGTCTGGCAACCAGTCAAGGGTGCTATTAGCAGAATTAAGCTCCAGAAGAAAAGATTACCCTGTAGGAGGTAAGATAAAGACTGGAAAGTGTGGCTTGTTATCAGTATCACAATAAGGACCAGGTCAGAAAGGATTCAGTGTGGGTTTCCTTTCAAACAGGTAATCTCTGCTGAAATAATAGAGTAATTGTTGTTTTGAAACCTTTTCTGTGCTGCAGCACACTGCAGCTCATTTGATACAGATTCTGGATTTAATGGAGAACTCCAACAAACCTGAAACACACACAGGGAAAGCAAGAAAAGAACAGGGCACCAGTGGAAAATGTCTTTATCCTGTAATTCCAGGTCAATATAGCAAAACATAAAATATTATTCAGGGCAGTTTTATACCTTGATTTATGTCTCCCCTCCTTCTCAGGCTGCTTTCTATCTGTCTGTAAAGTTTTGGTCTATAAACGTGCAGTAATGTAATACAAAATATTGCAAGAGTAATAACATATGCAATTACAGTTCATCTCACAAATCCTGAACACGAGCAATGAATCAAAGCTTTCCAGGGCTATTCCTTGAAATACAACTTTTTCTAGGTTCTATTCAAAGGCCTGAAAGCAGTCACTGGGACAAGCTGCAAGAGCAAGATGCACATTGCAGATGAGGGACAGCATTTTATGTTTTTCTGGCAAATTGCCTAAATGTTTGTCTTGAAAAGTAATTGTTGAGTGGGCTTCTCCTTTTTTTTTTTCTTTATAAAAAGATAGTGCACCTTTCTCTCAGCCATCTTCTCTGGAAATGTGCATTAACTGTTTGGAGATGAAGCTGCAGTTTGGTTTCTTACTGTCTGCAGAAAGTGTTAACCAGCAAAATGGTTGAACTTTAAAGTCTCAAAATGCAAAGATGAGCTGGTAAACTATGTCAAAGGAGAAGAAAATATAGGAAAGAATTACATCATTATCTGTCTATCTATCTGTCTATCTATCTATCTATCTATCTATTTTACCTTATGGCAATTTTTGGTTTCCAAGCCTTGGAAAAGAAGCTGCCTTTTGGTGTAGATCTCCCCAGTCTTACAGACAGTCCTTTCCAAGCCATGCACAAGGAGGGAAGCCTGGTAGAAGCTGGCCAAAGCTAAAACATCTTTTGCTGGAGCCATTTTGGGTCCTGGATGTGGAACAGAAAGCAGCAGATTACACAGGGTTATTCCATACAGAGGCAGTTTCCTGATCCTCACCTCAGTTCCCTGATGCTCCAGTTACCACAGGGTTACCTGGATTCAGATACGAGATACTTCACCCTTAAGAGTTTGAAGAGCAGCTCAAGGAATTCTGAGTTTGTACAGTTTTTATGTAAGAATTCTTGCAAAAGCAAGGAATGTGCAGAAATTAATTTATATACCAATGTTTCTATAAAATTTGGGCACTGTGGGTAACTACAGAAGGATCAAGAAGGCATCAGTTCCAGGTAAGATTATTATAAGGTTGTGAGGAGATGCACTCAGTTCTAAAGCCAAAGGTTCATAACCCAGATAATATCAGTCCTCTTGATGAAATGGAATACAAGTCTTAAATTCTTAAAATTATTTCATGATTTCATAATCAGAGAAGCTGTGGCTGCCCCCTCCCTAGAAATGTTCCAGGCCAGGTTGGACAGGTTTTGGAGCAACCTGGTCTAGTGGAAGGTGTCCCTGCCCATGGCAGGGGCTGGAATGAGATGAGCTTTAAGGTTCTTTTCAGTCCAAACCATTCAGGAATTCTACGTTTGTAAATATTTTTTTGGTTAAAAGTAGTGGAGCTGACAAAATAAATCAAAAAAACCTGCAGGGCACACTTCACACAATGTGAGTTTTCAAATAGTACTTTATAAAACTTGATTCAGCACCCAATTTATGGCATGAACATAGTCAAGAAAACACTTCATATAGAAAATCAAATCCAAAGGTGCAAAGAATAGAGTCTGGGAACTCCCAGGGTTGCACAGGTAACAGCACAGGGCTCTCACTGTGGATAGTGCCATTCAATCACACTCCACAGTTCAGAGGAAGAGGCAGCATTGCTGCTGCTAAAGATTGCAGAGATTGGGTGAAGGAAAGAATAATAGTAAGGATTGTCAAATCATGAATTTGATGTGGCTTATTTGGTGGTTGAAGCTCTTTTGTCTATTTACACATCTTTTAATACAGCCAGATGCAAGGCCATGGCTTGGCAAGGGCAGTGCAGGACTGCTTGGCACTGGGAGCTCTGTGTGGGATATATCAGCTACAGCTTTGCCTTCTGGGCACTTGCCTTCAAGGCACTCCAAACCTTTCCCAGTGGAAATGTTTGCACTGGCCTAACCCTGTCTGTGCTGCCTACAGCAAGCACTAATGGTTATCCAGGGAGGGAAAGGAACCAGCCTTGAAGGAAACTCAGAGTCCCAGTCCTTTAAAGTTGATTACCAAAACAATTCCTTGCTGTATCTTGTATTTTGCTAACCTACTCCTATTACCCTTCTGCCTCTGTGATACCTTAAAGGCAAAGAAATCACCACACAGGCATTAAAAAAAAAGATGGAAAGCTCCTCATTGGTAGTAAAACTTAGACTCAGATTCCAAAATGAGCTGCACAGAAGCAGCCTCCAGGCTCTTCTGACTCCACTGGAGTCGCTGGGGAGCACATGGCCTTGCCTACAGAAGGATCATGGCAGATTTGAGCATATGAGCTGAGGGGGCTGATCCTGCTAACACTTCATACCAGGCAGAGAGCCAGGTGCACAGAGATAATCAAACCAAATCCTAATTAAGTGTCTGAATTCCCAGGGAAATCCATGCATAGTGAGATGCCTAAATATGATTGTGGATGTCAACCCAGCTGCTAATCGCTGTAAATACACTGCTGATTTCCAGAGCAGATGATGGCAATTGTCAATTTATTCAGATTCATCTGTTTTTCTTGAATGTGAGGGAAGTAAACTCTGCACTATTATTAGCTGCATTTTCCTTCAGGAAAATAATAACTTTTATACCTAAATATGAACCTGAGCTTGGGCAACACAGGGAGAAATTTAGCACATCACTAGAAAATTTTAGAGAATATATACCATAAAGCTTTGTAAGAGAGCTGTAAAATCTTAAGAGATTTATATAGTTTGAAACATAATGACTTCTATGCTTTTTCCTACATTAACACTGATGTTAGCTGATAAAAATATTTGGTGAATAAACCAAAATAAAAACATTCTGATCTCACCCATAAGGCATGCTCAGCTTGTCACAGGAAATAAGAATCCTGCACCTATTAGATCATATCTTTGCTACCCACTCAGAGCAAATGATTGATATAACAGACATGTTGAATCAAGATGTTAGATCATTCTTTTCCTTCTCTACACACTCACTTGCAGCCAACAGATTTTTTTTTTCCCCCAGAATATCTGTGATTCCTTAGATTCTTTGAGGCTATTCCCTTAATAATTGGAGGAGCTGGCTGGGCAAAAACCTGCAGCACAGTGCTGGGTCAGAGGGATCCTGTCTGTGCTGCTGCAATCAAACCAGCACAGCCTGAGGAAGTATAAACAGTGGAGTGGGCAGAAGAGCCAAAAGTGGGGCCAGGAGGGAAAACAGCAATAGGCTGTGCTCTATAGGTGTCCAGGGCAAAGAAAGTAACCCTTCCCCACCTGCACAGCTCTTCAGGGAAGCAGAACCTCTTCAAAAGAACAGCACCTTCACAAGGTGGGATTGGTTCCTCCTGCTCCCTGTCACCTTCCTCCTCTTTGCATATCAGAATTATAGCTGGGATTTTCAGTTGTGGGACACATCTTTAAAGAAAGCAGCTGTTCTGTTTTCTATCTGTATGAGCTTTTGCTCTTCACGCCTGGAGATAAGGAAGAATAATGCAAAATAATGACTAGAAAGTTACTTATTTCTGCATTTTGGGATATAACAGAGAGAATGTGGGTGTTTTCAGCACATCTTGGTAACACAGCTGCTAATTGGACATTTTACACTAAGAAACGTGTCAAAAGTCAGAGGAAAAACTTTATTATTTTATTAAATTACTTGGGACACAGAATGGAGTTTGACATCTTCCAAAATACAGAATTGTTTCATGCTGCTTGTGTTCCTTTGTATCTTAAGGGAAGAAATGAGATTTTATTGAGTAGAAGTGTAATGGGAATGACACGTTTGAGGAAAGAAGAACCCATATCATTAGCACCAGGAAATGTGGAACATTAAGAATGTAGGAAGAAATTTCTTAATAGCGTAAAAGAGAGGGTTTATTAGTTTGGATTATCCCTAGGGGTGTTTGTTTCTCACAAGACTGCAGCAAATTCTTTTCCTCTTTCAACTCCCACAGCAGCATACCTTTGGGAAACACCTACTTCTTCTCCAGTAACTTTCTCCTGCCTCTAATACATTCTTACCCTCAGTCCAAGGAACTCACTCTTCCTCTAAAGGACAGAACCCTGTAGGGATTTTTCCAGAATAAATCCTGTATTTGTTAGGACATAGTATGCATGAAAATGAAGGAAATAATAGAAGAGTAGAAACAAAGGCAATGCTATTTCCTATTAGTATGTACTGGCTGCATATTCAGGATTTCTTATCAATAGCATTTATTCCTGACAGATTCCTGACATCAGTCCATGTACTGCCCTCCTATTGCACCTTAACTCAAAAGGTGTTACACAAATGCCACTCACCTGTATTTATGCATGAATTTATGATTTAAGCTGGATTTGTGTGGATGAAGAGATGGATGGATACATGAATTGTGGTCAAAGCTGTGAGAATTCACTGTAATTCTGAAAAACTGGATGATAAAGATATTTTTGTAAGACAGAAAAACATTTGATTCACAGATGATACATAGAGTCAGGCTCTAACTAAAAATACTTTGTTCTTTGGATGCTACTTGTTTTCTTCCACTGTCAGTGGGAAAACTCCAGATCTACAGACTCTGGGCAGTTCTTATAACCAAACTATTCTGAGAAAACAAATCTTGAAAACAATATATGCAGTACAGCTGCTTAGCAGCTCCCCAGGGCTTACTGGTGCTCACTGCCAGCTCTCAGCTCTTTTGGCTTTGAGCAGAGAGGGCCAAATTCTTTAAATTACCCTACAGAGTATGTAGGTCTCTCTGCTCTCCATGCTGTCACCCTGGTGGCTCTGACAAGTCTCCTGCCACATTCTTGTTCTCAGGAAGATCTGTTAACATTTTTGGCTCCTTTTGATCTCTGGACCCTTCTCCTGACACTTTTCACAGCCTCCTGAAAATGGGATTCTTGCAGTCAATACTTTGCTTATTGTCTCTCTAGTGTAAACGTAAATGTTTTTCATCTTGGAAACTCTTTCCTCATGTATGGGGTTTTTTTTCACAAATTCTATCAAATTCAAGTGACCTGGGATTTAATAATCATTCTACCACATGAAAGGAACACTGGCACCTACCCACTGTTCAGGAGCTATCAGTGTTCTGGGATTCATATCTAGTAACTCCTTTTCTTTATTCTGTTTGAACAGTTTAAGTACATGGAGGCGCTGCAGCTGACAGTGGATTTTATATGTGAAGCCACACTTCAGGATGTGATAAGAGGACAGGGAGTCCCACTGGGCCTGGAAGGGTCCCTTCCTTCAGGCCCTGGTGCAGGACAGAAGCCTAAACAAACCATCAAGCACAGTAAGAAAATACTTCTCAGCCTATTATATTCCCCCCAGCACCACCACCCCTCCAATCGGTTAAAATAGCACAGTTTTCTGTACCACAAAAGACTGTAATTTGTAAGGAATTCTAAGCACTTCGAAAGCACAAGGGGACACTGAGAGTGGGGAGGTCCTACCCCATAGACACTCCATCCCTTTCAAACCATGGGAATACAGCTGCTCCCTCCACATGAAATGCAGCCTTACGAGATGAATTCTGTTCTCAGCCTGAATAAAAATAAAAAAAAGATGTTTCCAAAAGTGCACAGCTCTCCCTTAGCCCAGAATCCTTCTTTTAAAACAATAAAGCCTTGTACAGATTGCTCACAAAAGAGGAACATGGAAGATAAGCTTACATGGAAATCTGCTTATGTACCAGTTTTTATGTTTAGCCTTTTGGGACAGGGAATGTCTCAGCTCTGGTGACATTAGACCCCAAGTGGGACCTATTGTCACCTCCACCCCTACATGACAGCGAAGGAAAACTAAAGAAATAAATTGGGCTGAATCTCCAGTTTAAAAGCACAAGGAGCTCTGGACTGGAGCACATTCCTCAAATTTCTGATGGTTTCCACTCGTTTCATGATTAGAAAAGCAAAAAATACCAAAAGAATTGATGATGTCTGCTATTATTCATTGGACCTCTCTCCCAGAAGGAAAGAAAAATGGTCTGGTTACCTCAGACAGGTGAAATCAGTGCATCACAGGACATTTGAGATATCACAAGCTGTGCAGGTCAGGTGGGACAAGGTCAGTGTCTCAGGCAGCACCCTCTGAAGAGAAGATGACTCAAAATGGAGTTAATGGCAGTAGCTGACAGAGATGATATCTTACACATGATAAACACAATTCAGGTACTTAACATTTTTCTGATTAAAATCAGAAGATACATTTCAGGGGGGAAAGAATATTTTTAGTGTTTCAGCCAAATTCCAACAGATTCAGGCTATGCTGTCCTGGGAGCAGGGAGGCAGGTGGGACTTGCACCACTCTGGGAGCTTCACCTTCAGTTGTTTTGAGGCTCATGGAAAAACAGTGCTGCCAGAAGTAACTCCAAGGAAGGTGCACCTCCACTTCTGAATCCAAACCCAGGGATAACATGAGGTGGGGCCTGCAGGCTGTGGAGCATTGGGCTGTGACCACAGAATCAATCACAGAATCACAGAATGGTTGGGGTTAGAAGGGACCTTACAGATCATGTAATTCTAATCCCACTGCCATGAGCAGGGGCACCTTCCACTAGACCAGATTACTTGATGCTTGGCCTTTTGGAAAGCAGACATCATATTTTTGGGTTTACTTTAGCCCTTGGCTTTTTAGAAAACAGGAGACAATTTTCTGAGGCCAGTTCTGGTGGAAGGAAAGAATCCACCACATGGCAGTGTTCCGTATGTGTTCCCTCGGATGCGATTCCCTCAGCCTGCAGGAATGTTTTTGCTACACCTGACCAAAGAAAAAAAGATTATTTTCTTACAGATTTGTGAGTTGATTCAGCTTCCACTATGCAATCAGGCAAGTAGGAGAGCAGCTGCAACAGATGAAATTGATCCACATCATTGGGAAGAAGGGTGAGGAAGAGGAGTGAGAATGCCCCTGTCCCCTGAAATGAGGACTTGGACTGTTTCAGTTTTATCAGGCAAGTTCCCTGTGGTTTCTCTAAGTGAGAGAATGTGGCCCATTGTGTTGATGACCTGAAGAAGCATCTAGAGGAATCCTTTTCCCTGAGAGGAGAGAGTAAGCCTGGTACAGCAATATTCCTGATTTAAGATTGTACTTAAATGCTTTGCCAAATAAGGAGAGAATTAAAGCATCTGCATTAGCTGAGGTAAATACAGCCCGTGGTATCTGTGCCTTGATTCACTCTTGCCAGGAGGTCACTTTAGCTGGACCCAGAGGGAGAGCTGCTTTATACATCTCTCTCCAAACAAAAATTCTACTTTTCCCTTGAATACTTGCTTTTTTGCTCTTCTGACCAGGCACACCTGTTTTCTCTACTAACTCAAATCCTTGCAGCCACGTGTGCCCAGGGGATGAGGGGGGGTGGCAGGGGGGGAGTGTAATAAATAGCAGAAGCAAATAATTTATCCAGTAAAGAGCATTCCATGCTTTCTGTATGCAAATTCTGCATAAAAATTCTACATATATGGTGCAAAACTGCTCTGAACTGAACTCTAAAAATGTTTAATGCAAACACAGCTGTTATCAAGTGTTGTTCTTTCCAAGAGTCCATTCACTTTGATGGTTATCACTATGCCAACAACATTCCCAGTAAAAATCTCTCTTCCTGAGACTTCAACAACTGCTTTACAGACCAGAAAAGTTCATTTCACCCTGACCTTGATTCTCTGGATCCCTCCTAAATGTGTGATTCTCCCTTTTAATGGTTCCGAGCCTAGCAGATACTGATATTTAAATAATTCAGATTCTTAAGAATAAATTTTATTTAACAACGTATAACATCACTGTTCAGCAAAATATTGTAGTACCTTTGAGTAAATAGTAAAATCTCACTGGTGTCAGAAGAGATAAGGTATATTGTTTAAACCACGTCATCTGGCAAAATTCACTGAATTGTTTTGAATTGTAATAACACCTTTTATAAATATCAGGTTTTGAGAGCTGAAGTGAATTAGAGAATTCTGAAAAATGTAAATCTACTATTTTAGTTGACTGGTTAGTTTGCTATTTATATTTCCTTTCAGGAAAGGGGTATTTTTCATCCAGCTACAGAGGAGGCTTTTTAAGGATCAAAAGTCTTTCAAATTTTTAATTGTACAAAACTAAAGGGGACAGCACTTCTTTCAGGGGCTGATCATCGGATCTAGCTGTGCATTGTGCTCTTGAAAAAACACCTAAAATAACTCAGCAGCTGGCAGTTTCAAATGCCACAGGAATGGGAAGGTCAGCTCCCCAGCCGAGGACTATTTAACTCAAATCAGGACCTGGACTGTTGATTGTAGAATATGGTTTAATATTAAATGCATGTGCATGATTTAAAAAATCAGAGCAGGAACGTTCTCATTCAGTTCACAAGGGAAATGGGAGCTTTTTGCTCCTTTGCATCCCTGTTCCTGTGCCCTCCTGGAACCAGTTCCCATGGGGGAAGCAGGGATGGCAGCATTGTCCGGGCTGCCGCTCTTCATCCCTTTCAGATGGGTGGATCTTTCAGGATCATCCTTCCCAGCACACCAACCAGCACTGCAGAGCTAATGAGGTGGAGCAGGTCATCTGCACACAAAAACAAGGAATGGGGATGGACCTCCTTCCACCCAGAGGCAAAGACAAGCATATGCTGCAAAGTTTATTCATTAATTTAAGCTTTAGTAGCATCTTAAACATCAAATCATGAGAACATATCAGTATTGTTGTTTCAAATCCCAATCTTATAGTTCAAACTCCATTTTAGAGTGAAGTAAACATTCCCTAAACCATTTCAAACCACTCAGGACAGCCTCTTGCTCCAGCTCCTCCTCTCGCCCTCATTAGCTCACCAAGCAGCAGCATTGAGGGAAGTGGGGGGTCACTGATGTGTTGTAATTAGTGATAGTCTGTCACTGGGAAAAGCAGAGTCACTAATTAATGTAGGGCAGCTCCTTTCCTCCCTCACAGCTTCCTTTGCTCAAGGAAAAGGTGGAGTTATAGATGGGAGAATCCAATAAAAAGTCCAATGGACATTTGCATCTCTATGACTGGCAGTAATTTAAACACAAAATTTAAATTTGGCTTCACCTGGGCACAGACAGAGCTTTGAAAAGAGCAGGAAACAAAGGAACATTGGCCTGAAACAAAGTTATCAACCTCTTACTCCTCATGATGAACAGTGAGTGATACAACCAGTCACAGCTGAGGGGTTCTGGTGTGACTTGGCAGTTCCATGATGCCCCTGCAGCAGCATCACATTTGGAGACTGTGCAACGTCCACCCTCAGGGTCTTTTGGGGTTTGTGTGATTGCTTTTAGGATTCTTGAGCAGCTGGCATCAGGAACAAGGATGTGCTGTAGGTTCTGAATGGGATTTCTTGAGCTTATTTGCACCCCTTTGCCAGGGGATGGTACTGAGGGAGGACAGACTGTGAAAGGCCTGGAAAGTGGCTGGCCATGGAATTCTGAGAATATTCCCAGAGCAGAGCTCGAGTCTTTGTTTTGCAGAGTTTCCCACCAGCAACACAGATGGACAGAGGGTCATCAACTTATGCTACTACACTGGATGTCCAAATTTTGATCCTTCAAAAGAGACATGAGTTTGCCTTTATGAAGTAATAGCTCAGGTGGAGGAGAAAATCTGTGGCTGAGAGAAGCATCTTTCCACAACAGATAGGCCCAAATCACTCCACAGGGCCTCCTGCACTCTCTCCCAGAGGAATCACATAAAAAGCATAGACAAGGATACAAAAGATGACTGAAAACATGTCAGAGAAGGAGGAAGCCCAAAATCTTTATCCTTGGGTGTATTTAATTGTGCCTGGCACTGTAGACATATGAAGAGATTGTCTTGCAAGAATGAGCTGGAGGAACTGCTTGAGAATTGCCACTGGCTCAAACCAGACAGACTTCAGGGACATAACCCTAAATTTCTCAGTCCTGCCTTAGAACTCCATAAAGGAGACTGATTATGATGATCTGCAAGAGACAAAAGACAGAAAATAAGAAAATTAGTCGTTTTCCAGGAATGAAGTCAATGTATTATTACAATGAATGTGGAAGATTCCAAGTTCAGGAAGGACTGTAGCATTCCAAAATCATTAAGGTTGGAAAAGACCTCTAATAAGTCCAGCTGTACTTCTTTGAGTAGAATCCACACTGACATGCATGATATTACAGCAGGCACCACCCCAGAGCTCCTGACAACTGCAGAAAAGGGTTTATGAAGGAACTCTCAGAAAACTTCCTAAGCAAGGCCAAGAACAGCCAGTGAAAGTTTAGCTCATTAGGGAAGCAGTGAAGGAAGGGGAAACTGATTTTGTTGCACAGTGCAACAACTTTTACAGAGAACAAGGTTTTTAGTCTCACACAGAGGGTTAACAACCTCCTGGAAGATGGGCTGAGAATCTCTTGCCAAACCGAGTAAATGGAGGTTGAGAATGGGATAATCATGATACTGTGGAGTGAGAAGTGGGGAGGAGCAGAACTGCCTCTTTCAACAGCAGGGCAAGATGTTAGGTCAGCTCAACTGTATCATATAACTTTACCCTCGGCTTTACTAAAAGGAGAGGAAGAAAATCTGAATTTAGGTGGTCTGGATTACTCTCTAGAGATTTCTCCCTGCATTATAAAAGAAACCAAATGTGGTTGTATCTTTACCCTAACAAAAAGTGAGCAATTATTAATGAGTTTGCCTTCTCCAAGCTGCCTCACTGCACAGTCTGATGGCAACTAAATTCTGTGGGAAGACAGGAGAAGGAGAAGCAGAGGTGAGTGTGTTGCTGAGGTAGTTCTGGTTTAGAGAAACTAAAACTGTTTGGACACACAGTCTGATTTAATCTGGCTCATTTTTTGGCAAGCTGGGAAGAAGGAATCTTTACATGCCAGTGGCAAAGAATAGCTGAGGATCATAATATCTTCAACTGGCACAGCAAGGCCTAGAAGACAGTGTCTAAAGGCATTTTAAGGTGTTGTGGTTTGAGAGAGACTAAGTTTAAAAACCTCTATGTTGTAATAGCAAAAGTAGTGCAAAAGAGGTGTTAGAAACCTCATTTTCTTTCCTTCATTCCTTGAAGAAAAAAGGATTATACAGTTGAAACTTGGGGATAAGTCACTTAACCACTGGTTACCTCTCCTTTGGCAAAGAAAGGAGGAACCAGAGAGCACTTGGGTTTTTTGCAGACACCTGTTAGGTTGTCAGACATTGTACAGAAACACACAAGCCTGAATGCTTCTAAAGGTCTAAGGGAGCAGTAATGTGCATCCAGTTGTCATCAGGGTGTGAGAAATTGCTGCTTTGTTCTGATGCTCATGCTTTGAAGGAGGTTGGAATATTCCTCAAGTATTTAAAGAAGGGCTCCAAAAAATATTCAGATCTGGAAAAGGAAAGCTTATAGTAAGAGCCTTAAGGAGTTCAGTCTGTTGAGCTTAATTCATGAAGAAGTGGTCTGAGAGCCAGGAAGTTCTTGATCTAATGGAAGTATAACAAAATCCAGTGGCTGCATGGAGACAGGTGAATTCAACTCTAAAACAAAAAGTAATTTCCTTGTAATGACCATTATTAAATATTGGAACACATTAGTAGAGAATTTGGCTGACTTTGTCTTATTAGCCTTTAAGAAAGACCAGAAACTGTTATAATTCAACACTTTAATCCAACTCCCAAAAAACATTCCACGGCCTACAGAAACAGGGGCTGGAAATAGATGATCAGTGGGGTGGTCCCTCCTGCCCACAGAGTACATGTACAGGTAGCAGGTACTTCTTTAAGAAAATAAACAAAGACCTGCTTTAAAAGACAGAGTGTAAACTGATCTGACTGATGTGGTCTGATGCAACAGACTTAGCTTTATTGGATTAACTGGCAAACTTTATCAGCTTCCCAAGAGTCCCAGGAAAACATTTGAGTGCCCACCCTTTCAAAGCTGTTGCTTAATAAGGACTGAATATAAGCAACAGCAAAAAAGGTGGATCCAGAGTGGTTAACCTGTGTGCATAATATTTAAAATATCTGGTTTATGCATTTATATTCACAGCTATGAAGTCAATATGAATCAGTTTGTAAAACCCTGCTGCTTCTGTGTAAAAGAACAACCACACAATCATATAATCCCAGAATGGTTTGGATTGGAAGGGACTTTAAAACAAACCCACCTAGTTCCAATCCCCGGCCATGGGCAGGGACACCTCCCAACCCCTTGAGTTAAGCAGCAAAGAGCAAAAGTAAAATGTAAATAAAACTTGCCTGTGTTACAATAACCAATCATTTACACCACTTTCAACCTGTGATTAATGGACAATTTTTAAGGAGTTAGCAGCATCACTATAAAAGACCCTTTTTGCCATGGTCTTAAGCTCACTACAGGAGCCTACACTTCTCTTGAGAGACTTGTTAGAGGCTGTGAGCTGAAATATTTGGAAACCTGTAGCTCCAATTTTCAGAAACCAACAAATGCAATTGAATGCCTTAATTTTAACATCATTCTTGTGAGTCTTTTTTTAGGAGGCAGACAGAAGAAATCTTCAAAGTTCCCTGAAAACTAAAGTCCTCTGAAGAAGCTTAAAATCAAAAATTTAAAAAATGGGAAAAAAAGGAGTTACATTTTCCTTCCTTTGTTTTTCCCAAGACCTGCGAATAAATCAGAAAAGTTTCATATTGTATTTGACAAGAAAATTCTTTAAGAATGACCCAAAAAGGAAGGTGCAAAACTTCTAACAAGTGTCCCTCCTTAGGGCTGGTCCATCTGCACTCTGAGCTATTCTCCAAAGAGGCAGGTTTGAAGACTCCTGCATGCACAACACCCCATGTGGGCTCCCAGCCTGCAGTACAGCTCCCAAAAGTAGATTTTGATGGGTCAAAGCCATTTTATTGAATTAGCCCTTTATTGTTTACATTAAATCCAAGTGAGCTCAGAAATAGTGATTTATCCTTCTGAAAGGCTGGATTATACCGCGTGGCTCGGATGCAAAAAAAGATTAGGGTTTTTATACTAATTACTTCCAGCATGAGGAGCGCATGGACAAGAAGAGCGCTGACTTTGGAGACACTCTGCTGGGCAGTTCAGAAATATCTGTCAGATTTTTTTTGTTGGAATTGTCGTATTTCTTGCCACAAGTAAAATGACTGTTGGTCCATGATGTAATTTGGAGTGCCACACTGTCATTAAACCTTGCACAGGAGAATTGCCATGTGTGGGATAGAGGGAAGTAACAGCCCTTTTCCTCTTGTTCCTAGTTGTTTTATCCACTCTCCCACTGGTGGGAGTCACTGATGTTGTAAAGTGCAGTGTGGCATCACTTTCTTCCATTCTGCATCGCCCTTGGAGAAAGTGAGAGACTAGAAAAAGCTTATCTCATTATTACTAAGTGAGTTTTCCTTCATTTATACTTAATCAGATAAGTAATCCTGCAGGAAGCAAAGATTCCCAGACTACAAAGGCCGAGGTGTTTTCAGCAGTTTGGAAAATCCGAGTGGGATACAGATGTGAATATTTTGGAAACCTGACATGTCAGATCAGTGTCATGGCTTTAAATTACCAGTGCTGCAGTCCGACAAGAGCAGGCACACAACACACTCTCACATGTGTGTCCTTTCCTAAACAAACCCTCATATTCCTCACGATCAAACAGGCACCTGCCTGTGCAGAACAAACTCACCTCTGGGCAGCTTTCATGGCCAACAATGGAAATTCTTCACAGGGAAATCAGAACTCTCAGGGAATTCCAAAATTTGTACAGGCAAAGCAGATGGCCCAGAGGTGCCCACAGGTTTCACTGAATGACTTTGCACACAGTGACATCAGATCTTCTCACTACACAAATTGCACCTTGGGGCCTGGGGTCTGTTGGCATTTGTTTGAGTGATGATACTCTGTGTCGTTCATGAAACAGAACAGGAGGCTTAAAATGAGCCTAAAGATTTGTGAGCTGCTGATCCTACAGAAAGGACACCCTGTACTGCTTTTACATCCAATACAACAAATATATTTTTATGATTGTTCTTAGATATTGATCAAAATGTTTGTACCCAAACTTTAAAGTTACAGAAAGGAAAGACACAGATTTTTACACTCACACAGCTGTGATGGGGAAGGAAAAGCTCACAAAAGGGTCTTGTTTTAAATCTCGCATTCAATAAACTGCTAGAAGAACAAAATGAAAACAAGCTATTGTGTTAATCTCCAGATTAGCCCTCATAGTCTGTCAATTTAATACTGATTAGTAAACAATGTCCATAATTAAGCTGTTGTTGGAGACACAAATGCCCCACGAGCCCGAACTAATGCGTAGTATTCAATCCTTTTACAAAGGATGGCAGATACAATTCCAGGAATGTTAATGCTGTCAAGTATCCATGATGTACATAACAAAAGAGAAGGCAGAGAGTTGAGGTAATTAAGCTCACACTAGACCTTCTCTCCAACCTGTACGTGTTTATTGACTAAATGTTATTAGGCGCAGTAAATAAAATGCCACTGAGTCGTGGGACCAAAAATGGGACGAAGTTTATGGGGCCGTCAAACCCTGGATTCCCCTGGCATCAAAGCACACACATCCCCCTTGCTAAGGCCAGTGACATTAATGTGCATGACAGGGGTCCATGGGGCCGTGGTCCCCTAATTGTTTAGGAGACCTTTTAGTCTGGTTGCAGACTGCATGTCTTGGTATTTGTGGAGCTAATTGCACTAAAATCCGCCAGCACAGTGTTTGCAGTGATGGGTTAACTCATTTATCCTCAGGATAATACTCAGCTCTTTGTCAACCTGGTCTCCCGCATTCACTCCTGACTGTCAGCCCAGATGCGGGAGGAGGAAGCAGACTTCCAGCAGTGCTGCCCATGGAAACGCCCTGGCTGCACATGTGCGAGAGCAGAAACATTTAAACAGGAAACAAAACCGTTTTTCTGAGTGTTTCCATTATTGGTAACCTGCTCAGCCTTTCTCATGAGGGTCACAAAGCCCAGATTTGAGTTTAGACCTTGATAAACTCTGACAGTTAGGATCAGCATAGATGCTTGGCTGAGCTCCCCTCACCTTTATTCCTCTCTAGTGGATCTCATGGATCTTGGGTTAGAAGAAGATGATCTTTAATATTCCTTCCAAACCAAATCATTCCATGATTCTGCGATTCAGTTTTGAATTAGCCCCGTGCAGCACACCCCAGACACAGTAATGCTCTGAGTTCCCTGTAACAGTCTTTTTTTCCCCCTGAAGAAAAGAATCAAGGTGGAAATAATTACAAGTAATTTTTTTATTTTGATCTCTATATTTTTACATGGGGACAAGATGTCACTCTGTTTTCCCTGCAGTTTCAGCCACAACAGAATGCAGAAAAATATTTTTTCTAACATGGACTTGAATATTTACAAACTCCAGAGTGAAAGTAATGTCCAAAGGATATATTTCCTTTGGACATTTTTCCAGAGTCCTTGATTTATGGTATTTTCTCAGACTTCTTGCCCCATGTTTACAAACATGCAATAACAAACAAAATCATAATTATAGCAATACAGAAGCACTTTTTGTCCAGGGATCTCAGATGTCTTGGCTCACAGAGTGTCACTGAGCAAGTTTCCTATGGGATGAAATGTATTGACAGCTCCATTGTACAGTTTGGACATCTGCAAATTAAATTGTTTTGCCAAAGGTCAGAAAGAGCATAAATTAGTGGGAGAACTAGGAAAAATACTCAACAGTATCTTCCCCACTCTCCATCCCAGGCTGCCCATGGAACTGCAGAACAGCACTGAGTGGCTTCCTGTTTGGACATGTGGATTTGATTAAGGCAGGCCACAAGTTCCCAGAATTTTTGGCCAGGTGGTGACTTTGCTTTTGGGTGTTACAGAAACACAGCACCTCTGCCCTGCCCTCCTTCCACCCTGCAAACCTCCCTGCATGTGGGGAGCAGCCCTGCCCCATCCACAGTTACAGGCACAGAACAGAGAGGGAAGGAGATGGGAGTGGGAATGTGCAAGTAGAGGTTAGGGGTAGCACTAGACCACAGCACACCAATTTATTTTGGCTTAAACTGCTATGGAATCACAGGCTCAGTGGAAAATGCTCCTTCTAGAAATAGAGCCAGTATTCCCATCCCTTGAATAGACTCATAACTGAGACACAGTTTTATCCCACATTTTAAACTCCTCTCTGACACCCCAAAAGCCTCTTTTCCGTATAAAGGGATAAGATTTTTCTGTCTTCACACAAGCCACAGAAAAAAAAGCTACAGTTTTCTGCAGCAGCTGGTTTGGGGTGGTTTTGTGGCTCAAGGAGAGATGGCAGAAAGTGTCGCTGTCACAGCGAGCCTGTTGGGCAGCCAACCAGGATCACTGGAGCACTCTCAGAGAACCTTGGGAGAGCATGGAAGTCACTCAGACATTGGGGATATGTGGCTTTGCCAAGGAGCTCAGCAGTCTCTGTAGTGCTACCAGAGGTTTCCCAAGTCTGAGCCTTTCCAGAATGCTGCTGCTCTGCCTCACTCACCCTTTCCAAGCTGTTGGAACTGGAGCAGGTGAGACAACAAAGCACAGAAATGTAGCTCAAATCTCCCAGGTTTCATGATGGTGCTTCAAAGGGAACAAAGGCGGCAGCTGACAGCAAAGGAAATTTGGGCTTGGGACTGAAGTACAGAAGTGAGGACTAGAAAGTATAAAAGTTTTTCCCATTTGACACAGGAAAGTCACACAAGAAGTTGCCAGAGCTTTTACTGAGTCACACAGGAGATTAATAGAGGAATAACCTCCGTTTCCACTTACTATCCTGCTTAGATTGGGAAAGGCTGTTTAGATGAAGACTCCAGTTCTGCTGAAGAAAGCACATTTTCCAAGTAAACCCCATTTTGAGCACATTAGCAGAAAAACAAGAGTATGGATAAACTGTAGTCCCACTTCACATTTCAAGTGCATCCGAATAAAACAGGAACTTCTCATTGCTTAGCAGGAAAGAAATATGTGTTTCTCTCTGGATTCATAAAATAAATGGAAGCTGATCTGACATTTCTCCTTATTCTTTGAATTGTCTCATCATACAGCTGGTTTGATTACAATTTGCAGAGCACTTGGAGATACTTAGATGAGAGAAGTAACAGCAGCATTCACACAGTGTATTTTAGAAAAATATTATCCCCTTTCTATATAAGAATATGGACAGGCACATGAAAATTGCTGTCTCTTTTTCCTACGGGCCACAGCCAAGAGCTAATGATTCATATGTAAAAGCAAAAATGCCATAATGCACTTAACCAGATGTGGAAAGCTGAAAATGGAGGTGTCAGTGGATAGCTGTCCTTAGCTCCTCAGTGTTGCAGTCATCTCTTTCCTTAAGACCTGGAGTGGAAGAGTTTGAAACTCCTCCATGCCAAACAAAGACAGCCCCTCTCACTAAGAGAGTCAGTTCTTTTCAAAATAAATTCTTAGCTGGAATATCCCCTAGACTAGCTGTAAGCTCTTTGAAAATCCACTCTTTAACATTCACATAGAGCTTTGGTACCACCAAGTGCACCAAGAGGCAAATAATTACCTGAAGCAAACCTCACCAAAATACACCCTTGAGCTCCTCAGGCCAAATCTCAGCACAAGAGTGAATTCTGCCAACGGCAGCTTTTTCTTGATTTCTGAACCGCAGAGAGCTGAAGGGAGGCTCAGGCAGAATGGAAATGTGCAAAGTTACAGACTCTGCAAACATCCTCTCCTGAATCCAGCAATACCTGTGGAAAATGGGACAGCCTTCAGCCCTGTCAGCATCCTAGGAAAATTGCTCATGGAAGCACTGGATAGCAGGCAGAATTAGCAAAGGTCTGTTATTTACACCCTTTAAAATAGCCCTGCTCCATTAGCCTGGCATGGGATGCCCACAAATACCTTGTTGGAACAGCTGGGGGGGCTGTGACAGGGCAGAAGGGCAGGAGAGCAGCTGCAGCAGGTTGGCTCCAACCTCCCTCCCACCCCACCTGTTGTGCAGTGCAGTATCTGTCTCCATCAAGAGAGGAGCATCCAGGTCCAGGGAAGTCAAGCATCACACTCTGACACACAATTTCAGTGTGATCTGGAGCAAATTGCTTGGATCCAGATCCTTCATGGCATTACTTTTACAGAGCCTTAAGTTACTGCTTAGAATAACACACTTAAATGTATAAAATACATTTGAAATGTACATGTAAAGTACATTTACATACATGTAAAATGTACCTTTGTAGCTTTGTCATCTCTGTTAAAATTTCTCTGTTCCAGTTGTCCCAGTGAAAAATAAGACATCAACCCTTCCTTGCTTCTGTGGAATGCAATAGGAATAAATATAAGTCTCTAGATGCCAGGGCAAGCATCAGCAGAGACATTTCATGAAGTTAACAGAGCCTGTATTAAAATGTCTTTTTAAAAAAGAGGGTTTAGCTCAGCTTTCTGATCATAGGGGGTCTGTCCTCTCCACAAACATACTCAGTTGCACATTTCAGGGATTAGTGCCTGGACTGAGAGGAAGAGATTTCAGAGAAATTAAAGACACTCAGTGTTTTAAAAGAAGGTACCTCTTCCACAAGAGCTTGGCAGTGTCCCACCACTGAGAAAAACCTGTGGGACAAGCTCAGCCCTCACCAGGCACCAGGAATCCACAGGGCAAAGAGGCTTGAGCTCTGCCCCAAACACAGAAAAACTTCATTCAGAAAAGCCAGTGACACACGCCAATACAGGGACCATGATTAATTGTTCCACTCTTTGCCAAACTTCTTGTTTAAAAATCCTTTTCACTGCTTAAGCCATTATCACTCTGCCTACTGCTCACCTCTCTTTTGTGAGCGCTTTGAGGAAATGATTTAGTGGTGAGCATGGTGGTGGTGCTGAGTTGCAGGTTGGACTCGATAACCTTAAAGGTCTTTTCCAACCGTAACAATTCTATGATTCTATGATTCATTTACCTTTTCTTCTGCATTTCATACAGGGTTACCAGACTGCATAGATAAATCTCCCCTTTTTCTTGATTTATCAGTTCAGCAGCAACAGTTAGGGCAAACTATTACCTACAGTCCCACATTCCCTATGTAGTTCTACCCACCTCTGAAATTCCTGTGTGCTCTCCCAACCCAGCTCACAGAGGTTCTTACCCTGTAGTCTGTAATTTGTGAAGAGTCCCTACAGTCCTTCCTGGTGGGCTGTAGAGAACACTTGGTTCTGCAATGTTCCTGAGGCTTCCTTCTCCAGCTGGATTGGAACCATCCTACTGAGTTGTTATTTTAAAAAATTAAAGTGCATTTGGCACCTTCTAGTATTGCTTTGTTTGATCAGCCAAGGACACAGGTGCTAGAGTTTCTATTTCAATAATCTGTTGCAAAATAGAGAGGAAATGGTTTCTGTGGCTGTCCAGTGGAGAGGATATGGACTGTGTATCTCTGAATGGAAGTCTTTGTACACACACATATCCAAACCCCAAAAAAGCATCATAGACATCAATTAGTATTAAGGCCAAAACAGTTCAAGGAAGACCACAGAAACTGCCCACTATGAAGGATCCAAAATCTACTGAGTTCACCCTTGTCCCTGGGAGGGAAGAGGGGACAGAGTAGCAGATACTGAAGGAAGAATGTGCTCAGAGAAGTTGTGGACTCTCCATCCCGGAAGCGCTCAAGATCAGGCTGGATGGGGTTCTGAATCACTTGGTCTAGAGGAAGGTGTCCTTGTCCATGGCAGGGGCTGGAATGAGATGGGCTTTAAGGTCCTTTCCAACCCAAACCATTCTGGGATTCTGTGAATGCAGGACACTGACCAAATACAGCACAGATCTGTCAGAACCCCACCAGCTTCCAGCAGTCAAAGGGGTGTGAAGCTTCTGAGCCAGAGTTGCAACAAACAAATACATGTAAAAGCCACCAAGAACTTCATGGTTCTCACTTTTTGTCTTTTCTAAGTTGTTGGAAGGTCAGCTGTGATAAAATATTCCAAGGCAAATCACAATTTTGTTATTTCCTAATGCTCCTTAGAAAGAGGTTAAAATGGCCTCTTTCCCATCATCCAGTAGTTTCCAAACAGAATGATATCTAAATAGTGCTTAGCTGCCTTGAATCACTGGTTTTCACAGTTAAGCTAAACCTATCTGAATAATTTTTGAATAATTTACATCTCCCTTTGCAAATTAAGATACTGCTTAATCCAACTCCTATTCCAGGAACCAACTCTTGAAGTTTGCTGTAGGTCTGATCCTTTGAGAAATCCCAGTTACCCATTTCTCCTGCCATTGCAGAGGCAGAACTCCCAGCCTGCTCAGAGGAGTTGGTTGGATTGTCTGTTCATCCTTCAAATCTGTTTGTTCCTCATTCCCCAAATGCAGGGACATGGGAGATGTTGTGAAGCAGAAAAGAAGAAACACATAACCCCTAACTTTGGGCAGCTTAGTTAGAATTTAAAAATTGTAAGATATTTTTCTGTAAGCAGGGGCTCAGGCAAAGTTTCTTCTACGTCAGAGTTTGTTCAACAGCTTTGAGGGACTCTGGATCATTTCACAAATGAAATGAACTGTAGTTTTTGTGTCAGTTCTCATTTGCAATGCAACAATGCAACAATCATGACAGAGGCAGCAGTTACAGCCTGGAAGGGTGGAGGAGTGGGGTTACTGAGCAGAGGATTCACAGCAACTGTCACCCATCATCTCCGCTGGTGGTTCCAACCAAGAATGCCATGGAAAATCCTATCACATTTTCCCCTGAAGGCATTCCCTAAGGCAGAAGGAAAGTAGGTTCTAATTTGCTGCAGAAAAACTGGGCATTACTCCATCCAGGCAGGGGGAAAAAAAAAAAAAAAGAAAGTGTCATTTTAAAAGAAGGTTATGAAATCAGATGCCATCTTGTGGCCAAACCTCATGGAATTGCTATGGGAGATACAATATAGCCACCAAACACACAATAAATACACAGACAAAAGAGAAGAAATAAGGGATTAAAAGACTGGTGACACACTATGGAGACTTTTAGTCTCCAGGTCTGTAGTCCTCTGTTAAATGTTTTTCTGTTTGCAAGTGCAGAACCAATTCCTCCACATTTCTGACAATTAAACTCCAGTAAAAGATCTCATTAATGATGAGATGGTGTTTAAGGTCCCTTCCAACCAAAATCATATTGTGATTCTGTGCATAGAAAAGCTACTTATGGCCTTTTAGATTTCAGATCACCTCTCATGTCCCATATGACTGGCTGTATGTTCTCTGCAGAATATGAAACCACCACAAAATCAGGTAAAGCCTTTACTGTCACACACTTTAAATTATTCTCATTCCTGTTTCATGGTTTTGTTAATAAGAAATCACAGGATCACAGGATCACAACCTGAAAGATCATCCAGTTCCACTCCCTGCCATGGGCAGGGACAGCTTCCACTATCCCAGGCTGCTCCAAGCCCTGTCCAACCTGGCCTTGGACAATTCCAGGGATTCAGGTACAGCCACAGGTTCTCTGGGCACCCTGTGTCAGGGCCTCCCCACCCTCACAGCCAGGAATTTCTTCCCAATATCCCATCTAATCCTGCCCTCTGTCTAGGAAGCCATTCCTCCTTGTCCTGTCACTCCAGCCCTTGTCTAAAGTCCCTCATCATTAAATCATGTGGCCATCCCACTGCACTGTTGGAGGACCCCAATTCCTGACTGTGAACACTACAGATACAAAAATAAGTTCCTGACATAAACACAGGCACCCAGTGCCACTGAACACACCTTCAGCCTCAGGGACATCTGCACAGGGCTGGGGGATACACCAGGGGACCTACAGGAGCCCCAGGCCTTCTCCAGAGTGACAGCTGGAGCCCAGGTGGGATTCCTTACGTGGAAATGGTGCAAGATGCCTGTGTTTAGGGAAATGACCTGTTCCCACCCAATGGAAACACACAGGACTATACATCTGAACATAAAAAGAAATACATGTGAGCTGGTAGCAGCAGCAGTTGTGAGTAAGGGGTTAACCAGCAGCCATTACTATAGTGAGGAAATTACCCCAACAGAAGTATAATCCACATGGTAGAAGACAAGTGTTATTCACAAGTTATTAATAAAAGAGACCAAAAAGAAGGCAATGCTATACTGTTCTGTTAATCTCATAAGCCCAGATGTTCATGAAATGAAAAACAGTCCAAGTACATGACCTTTCATACTGATGTAAAGGAATGTTTAAGATATGATGGGATGTTATATATCACAGGATGTTAAAAACATCACGGAGAAAATTCAATATGGATAGCAAAAATGTAAAGAATTGAATACTTACAAAAAGATTTATCTGATAAGATGCAAAAAAAGAGAAAAGCAGATTATAAATTTCCATAATCATTATTTGACACATTTTTATAGGCACCACTGGTTTTACAGTGCCAAAGCACAGTAATGGCAGGAATCACTATGGCATGGAATTTCTACAGTTATTGCACACTTTCTCTTAGCATGAAAGGAATTGTTCATTCTTGGGAAGACATAAGATGGTTTTCTGCACAGTGAAATGTTATGCAGAAAGCACCCTACATGCAAGAGAAATTAAAAATCTATGGAGCTCATAGCAGCCTGCCCTTGGAGTCAGTTCTTGAGGTAATCAATTCATTTGGAAGCAAATTCATTTGGGTAATTAGAAAAACTGGAGATTCTAAAATAGAGTGTCTCTGGATCCTAGTCACCCTTTTCTGTTCCAGCCATGGTGAATGAACACAAGTGAAGAGCCATGGGTACCGTGGGGAGAGCAGAAGGAAAATCTGTGTGTGCAGACTGCAAAGAATTCAGACATAATCTTTTGGTCTTTTCCCTTGTTTCTTTTCTTTTCAGATGCTTCGGTGTAAAACATGTGGTTTACACTCATCTTTGTGTAAACTTCTCCGGGGTGATTTCAGACACAGGGCAGGCCCTCTGTAAACAAGGTGGACAAAGCTGGGCCTCAGAGAGTGCAGAACACGTGTCTATTGTAGCTCTTTATTCCTCACACCACCTGGCAGATGGGGATTCTGGATCCTGAAGCCACAGACCGGCAGGTACCTATTGGAAGTGATGGAATAAAGGCAAAGAAACCCAGTAAAATCGAAATTGGGCTCCCCACTCTCCTCTTGCAGCATCCCCATCCTTGCTGACATTGTAACAATGTGGCCTCGGCGAGGGGAGCGTGGGGCAGCTTTGGGAGGTCAGTTTACACCCGGGTCAGCTCAGACGTGGTGTATACAGTACCGGGGTCTGTTTTCTATTTGCTTGTCAAATACCAACACCATAAAGAAAGGAACAGTACTAAATCCACCATTTTAACCTTACACATACCCACAATTACAGCTGAAATAACTCAGCAATTTTTGAGTTATATGAGTGCAAAGAAAGCATCTGCAACCAATCACTTATTTTTTGTTGGTGCTTTTTTTTTTTTCTGGCAATTCTATATCTTAAAAATTGTGAATGCAGTTCTATTTTTTTTTTTTTAAAGAACTTGTTAAAAAAAAAACAACACATGTGCTCTCAGGCTGAAAACACACATGCCAAATTCAGCCTGGAGAGAATTTTTACGGCTGAGTTATAAAACCCTGAAAATAGGGATTTATAATGGAAATGCTGACAGACCATTAACTACAATAATAACATAAATGGAGCAATAGAATTTCCAAGTTATCTCCTTTTTGTTTGTGTCAGCATTCCTGCACCAAGAGCCTGTGTAACACACACAGCATTAACAGCACATCACTAAGGGCTCTCTCCTATGGCATTCACAGGATGCAGAGGAAGGCAGAGCAGAGGAAGCAGAAAAGGACAATATTTGTGATCTATGTCTTGGGGTGCACCAATCTGACTCAATATAGAATCTAATTAAGTCTTGCTGGATGTAGGTTTTGTGAGGAATCCTGCCACCAAGCAAAGGCAAGTAGCAGAGACCAGTTCAACTGTTTTGCTCTGTGCTGCATCCACAGGAGAGCAAGGCACTGCCTGCTGCTCCCACACACTTCCAGTGCTCAGAGTGAGGACTCCTTTGAGCTTTCTTTGTGACCCACAAAAGAAAGAGGAAGGTGATAACTGGGCATGAAAACAGGGCACAGGAGGACTGTTAAAGAGTACAACTACACTTTGCATGCTCTTGCTTTAAAACCTCAAGCTCTGTCTTCTCTGGGAAGATGAATATACTGAAAATATGCAAAGTGAGATGCTGCTCAAGATAACTTGTTCCCTTTTACAGACAGGGATGAATTGTTTAAAGTAAGTGGCAGCAAAAGCTACAAAATCTGTGCATTCTTCACCCTTCCAAGAAAAAATACTCTTACTGGTGAAGCTGTGTTTAGCCCACCACTGGAAGTTTACAATAAAGTACATATTCCTTACGAAAACAGAATTTCAGATTCATAGACTCCCAGAATGATTAGCATTGGACAGAACTTTAAAGTTCTTTACATTCCAACTCCCTGCCATGGGCAGGGTCACCTTTCACTAGACCAGGTTGCATCCAACGTGGCCTTGAACACTTCCAGGGATGGAGGAGCCACAGCTTCTCTGGGCAACCTGTGCCAGGGCCTCAGCACCCTCACAGCCCAGAACTTCTCAAATTATTCTGCATGGGGTTGACACTGGGAGGGAAGGAAAATGACAGATCCATGTGCAGCTAGGATTTGTCAGATTCAGGGCTTTGAAAGATCCTCCAATACAATCAGCATCTGGCTTATTCCCTGGCTCATTTGTCCTACACTTCCTAAGACACCTGACATAACAGAGCCAGCATCACTCCCATTTTACAGATGGTTAAAGAAAGGCACAGTGGTGAAATAAATTCCTCAATATTACATATCAGATTTCTTTCAAAACCCAGGAAAAGAACCAAGTTTTCTCCTTGTTTTAGTAACCTCTGCTGTACAAACCCCAGATTTTAATCTTTTTCATTTGAAGGGTAAAAAGGCTCAATATGACCCAGGAGTTGAAATATCTGCTTCACAAAAGCCCTGGTTCAGTTCAGAAGTGGAGAGTAAACCCTGAGATCACAGAAATTATTTTCTTCATAAAAATCCTGAATTTTACACAAAAAGAGGAAGTTTGAACAAAAGGACAATCTTTTTCTGCCAACATCATCAATGACCCTGACAGTCCCTCCTTGCTATCACCCTTTTCTGACACCCACCAGCTCCCTGAACGGGGCACCATTCTCCTAAAAACATTATTCTCTGCATCAAAAAGAAGGCAAACCAGTGGCTGCAACAACTCAAGCTGCTTCACTGATCCTTCTGCCACTACTGCTCTGCTTTTGTCCAGCACACGTGTCTGAGCCTCGTCTGTGCTCAGGATATTTGGCAGGCCCAGCACCCTTTGTCCCCCTCGCATGCCGAGCACTCCGCAAAACTGCTCCCAACAGCGCACAGGCGCTCACGCCACTGTTTGGATTAGAGAGCCTGGAGATGACACGTGGCTCTGCCTATTGTTTACAGCCCAGGATAACACAACAGACACTCAGTTGTCCCAGTGTCTCGCCAAGATTAGCACGTGGAAGAGCAGGAGCTGGCCGGGGCTAAGGCTCAGCAGGACAGAGGTTAGGCTTGCAGGCACAGGGAGAGGCTCCAAGGAGCGTTGCAGTTCCTTCAGAGAGAGGACACGTGCTCGTGGATTATCAGGAGAATCTGTGTTCTGGAAGTTTTCTTTCACACAGAATCACACAGAATTTTTAGGTTGGAAGAGACCTTCAAGATCATCGAGTCCAACTCATGCTTCAACACCTCAACTAGATTACGGCACCAAGTGCCACATCCAGTCTTCTTTTAAACACATCCAGGGATGGTGACTCCACCACCTCCCTGGGCAAACCATTTCTCTTTATTGGTACTGAGCTCTCTCACAGCAACATCTGTGAGCAGCACTTTCTACCATGTCTGATAAGCCAAAAGGCTGCCTTACATCCATGTGATGACCCAGCCTCAGAGATAAATGCTTTCTTCACTTCCCAGCTGGCTATGGCATTGTAGTCCCTTTGGACTTGGAGCTTTGGCATCAAAGAACCTCCAGAGGGCACCAAGGGCTGTAGCACAACTGCTTTCCCACAGCAAATGTGGGCAGGTTGTTTCCTTGCTATCACACTGGCTATCCACAAAATACTGTCTTAAATTAATGGAATCACAGACTGGTCTGGGTTAGAAGGGATCTTAAATACTGTCTTGTTCCAAACTTCTGCCACGGGCAGGGACACCTTCCATTATCCCAGGTTGCTCCAAGCCCTGTCCAGCCTGGCCTTGGACACTTCCAAGGATCCAGGAGCAGCCACAGGTTCTCTGGGCAACCTGTGCCAGGGCCTCCCCACCCTGGCTCCCCACAGCCAAGAATTCCTTCCCAGTATCCCATCTAACCCTGCCTTCTGTCAATAGGAAGCCATTCCCTCCTTGTCCTGGCACTCCAGGCCCTTGTCCAAAGTCCCTCTCCAGCTCTCTCATAAGTCTTCTTTATCTTCTGGATGGGAGTTCTGGACTGGAAGGAAGTTCTCATTCTTATTTTCAAGGGACCAAATGGCCTAAAGAAAACTGGTCCAGAAGCCTATTGCCACCTCCACATTTCCCATCTCAAGGATACTGCCACAGCTGATACTAAAATGAGGATTATTGCCCTGGAAATAGAACTGCCAGGCAGTAGAACATTTCCTGCTGTACCCAAGCCAGCCACAAGCACTTTCACCTTCCTATCCAAGCCCATCTTAAACCTTCTGTTCCATAGGAAAAAGGCACTGCTCAACCCATCCAATAAACAGCAAACCAAAGGCAATCCTCCCTCCTTTTTCTCCCCACCTTTATGCAATCCATGCACTGCCATGCTTTGAAACTAGAAAGAAGTGGGGGGTTTTTGGAAATAATCACCAGGAGTGAAGCAGTGAAGCAGCCAACAGAGTGTTAACCTGGCAGCTGACTGCACTGGGGAATGGCAATGGGATGACTATTCCCAAAAGGAAAACTTAGCTCACTAATCCCCAGCCTTGCTGGAAATGCCTGAAGAAGGTTGGCATCTCAGAGCTTGATAATATGGTATTAATCATGTTCTTGTCCTGTACAGTCACCATCAAAATCAAACAGCAAAACCAAGAGGAACAGGAAATGCTGAATTAAGGTAACACTTCCCCCACATAAACCACCACTCCAGCCTAATCCTGTTCCTCAGCCATGCCAATCCCAGTAAATTAGACTTCTCAAGCTGTTTGAAGTCCTGAGCAGCCAGCTCCAAAGTGAGGAGTAAGTGCATGGCTTCCAGCCACATTTGCAATGCCTCCCTGCCAATTTCATCCTCCCCAGATGCAGGTTCATGAGCCATGACAAAATTTGGGGGCAAAGTGGAACAGATGCAGGGAATTGTTTCTCCTGGTTTGAGGTTTCAACAGAAATGCTCCAGACAGCTTTGGTGAGGGTTGAAGGGAACAGGCAGAGCTCAGCACCTGCCCTCACCCTGCTCCACACTCTGTAGTTTCACTGTGCCATGGTGAGAAGAACAAACTTTCACTATGGGCAGCCTTGGCTTTTAAAGTTACAGAACTCCTTCTAAGTGATTTATAATATTATAAAGTGGTTTGAATGAATAAAAAATAGAGGGGCTAGATATATAGATAGATATAGATAGATATATATAGAGATATATAGAATTTTTTTTTTAGTGCTTCAATTGGTTTGGTTATTTGTTTCATTCCAGGAGATCAAAAATAATCTTGGTGTTCACAATGAGCAGTAAAGGCCATTCAACTATGCTGGAATAAGTTTAAAAGCAGGTGGTTACCTTATTAAGTGTTAAATATTCAGAGATGAAATATGAGTCTGTTTCCACCTGGGGCATGCAGTAAATGGCTTCCACATATGCATAACAGCCCATTAGCACAATAAAAAAATCAGTTATCCAGCTGAAATTAGAACAAATATGTACTTAATGCAAGAATTTCAAAGGATCCATTTTATTTTAAGAGCCCTTGTTCAGCTGGGTAACCCTGGATCCCCTAATCTAAACAAATACAGCACAATAGAAATTATTCTTTGAAATTCTTTTACCCACAAATAATTTGTGGGAGGGGAGGTGGGTGGACAGAGAGTGGTTTGAACTCATCAGGTTCATGACAAAGAACCTTCAGATTTTCATTTCCTAAAAGGATTGGGAATTCCATGGGCAGGAAAGCAGCTTTCCAGGACAAGGTACTTCCTTGAGTCTGCAACATCAATAAAATTCACTCCTGCAACTCAGCTTAGTGAAGCAAACTATGATTGCTCTCAACATTTTGATGGCATTTTAGCAGGTCTCATCTCTGCATGACTTACCCACTGCAAAATTAACTTGTTGAACTTTAACTGACTCTTTTGGAGCAAAATATTCACTGGCAGGTGGGCTCCAAAGGGACAAGTATCCAAGCTTAATAAACATGCAGTCTATCAGCTTGTGTGTGTTTTAATAACCGTAACAATTTTGTAGGTATTCAAGAAACCCAAAATAATTTTATTTTTACAACAACCTGTGGCAAGTCAAATCAGGAATAGGGCAGACTAAAGCTAAAGTAAATGCCCATAAACTTTTAGCCATATATGCAAAAAATAAAATTCTACAATAAAAGCTGTTTAGCAGTCCCCATGCCCACATTTCAGCTGAAGGGAACTGTTTCAGTCACATGTGCTTTTTCTCTGGAGAGTTATGTTTGGTATTTTACACTCAACTCTGGCACTATTTTTCACTTGTTAATTGGAAACCACAATCACTTCTGCAGTGTTTTGCTCTGCTTTCTGTACTTGTGATCTGCACTCAACTGTCAAATATTTAAAGCCCAAAGCTGTCCTGACAAGGGAACAACATCTGTCCCAGCTCTCCTTGGAGCTGACCTTCCACAAAGTGAGTCCTGGCTTCCATCTGTAGCAAACCGGTTCTTACTGAAAAGACAAAAGCCAATTCTACAACCTGCATGAGAACAAGACTCCAGCATCGTGTCTGTTCACACCAGGGTGGAGTTTAGCAGTCAGATTCATCAAAATGCATGCATTTTGCACTGAAAGGGAGAAATTTTAGAAATAGATGCAAATCTTCTTCAACATTAGCTTTCTGGTTAATTAGGGGCTACTCATAGTCACGTCACACAGCATAAAATCTTCTGAATGATATAAAACTTTCTTACTGAGATTGTTGTCATGGACATTGTCAAAACAAACATCAGCCCCAATGATGGCAGGGCTGTGGGATCTCTCTCAGATGTATACACATACACACACATGCCTGTACATATATGTATGTGCATTGCAGTTATTCTCATGTCTTAGCAATTAAACTCCAATTTTAAATAGCACCTTTATGGTTACAGTAAAAACACTTTGTATTTTTTCATCACTGGGGAGGAGATTGAGTCACCAAGGCTGTGCCACACCAAGCTTGATTGCTTCAACCATTCCAGTAAGTAGCTTCTCAAAAGTTTTCATGAATAAATCTAATTCTCACCCTGTATCTCTGGTAAAAATACATCCCAGCAATGCCTCTCCTACCATTTAAGTGCACACAAAGATCAAAAATATCCCTAAAGAGGACAGCTCCCTACCTGGCACCTGGGGACATGGGTTAGTGGTGACCTTGGACATGTTGGGTTAATAGCTGGACTCGGTGATTTTAGAGGGCTTTTCCAGCCTAAATGATCCATGATTCCACACCTGCGAGGACTCTGCCCAGCCTTGGTTTGAGCTTCACCCGTTTTGCTTCCCAGGTACCTCACCGCTGGTTCCTCCCAGCAGGCAGGGACATCTAGCGACTAAAAAAGGATATTGCAAATAAACGATCACATCCATTTCCTACACTGTTTTGTTAAAATCGAATCTATTTTGTTGCTGTGGCTGATGAGATATTTTCAACCCATTAAATTAACCAATACCATGTCCACTCACTCACCATCTTTATTTGGATTAACCCTTATCAGGGAAAATCAGCGGGTAAATGATTTATTTTTCAATTTCACTCTAGAAAAATATTTTAATTCCTTGCAGTGATATCTCAACAGAAAAAGTTGCCTAACAAAACCAATTTTCTTCTTTGCACAGATCACTAGAATTCTGGACTTCTTAAGAGGACGTTCACAAGTTTTGTTTCATTACATGTATCTTATGCTTCGAATAAGACATAAAGCAACATTCGACATCACTATCATCTTTCTTTTTCCTCCACATCTATAAATGCTCTCATGGAAAAGGCTCTGGTAAGTAAACCCATATTTCTGACCTGCTGCATGTCTAACATTTCTTCTTTAATAACTCCATGAGCATGGCAGGCTCTTCCTATTAACTACATTACATCATCATTATCAAAGACGAAAGGAAATTAATTTTGTTTTCCAAAGACTTGGCAATAAGTTGGGTCTTTACTTCATCAGACATCTGCTGTTTTTCTACGTATGTCATTTGTGAAGCAGAGTTTTCCTTATGACTTTATTCTCCTCACAGTTTATCATGCCACACTGTTTACCAGGGAAATAAAGCTGAGCAGGATCTCTCATTTGCCCTCCAAAAGTGTAAAGCTGACTTAAAGCCAGTGTTATAATCTTTATTTCAGTTTCACATGCTTTTTATGGTTTAAAATAAAGCTCAGCAAAGACTGTCATGCAAATATAACCTCTCATGGTCTTTGCCTGAAATTTATTACTTGTGCTGCAGGACTTTGTTTTAACAGATGGGACTTTATCAGCAAATTATATGGGCAGGCCACCAACTTCCCTCAGGAATGGAGGAGTGCTAGTATTTACTTGGGCTCTTATCTATGCACTTAAAGCCATATTCTAACCACAAAATTCTATTTTCATTTATTGATAGAAAAGACAAAACACAGAGAATCTTCTGTTCTAAAACACTGCATCTCCAACCCTCGTGTTCCCTGTGTATGGAATCAGTAGCTGCTGTCAGATATTTCACATGAGGAAAACTTCTCTTTAAAACTTCTCCTCCTCCTCCTCCTTTTTAAAGTTGAATAGATTTGACAGTGTGTTTTACCTTCCCCACGTAACTCTATTAATGCTGCACAAATGGGAATAATTGAGATCCCTTTTCCAAATATTTATTTTGCTAAATAATTTGTTGTGGTTTGCTTGGAGTTTTTCCTCCACTTAAGTACACTATAATTTACCCTGCAAATAATATTGTATAAGAGAATTTTGCTCATGGAAAGTCTACAGCCACCAGTGCATTGAGAAGTGGAAAGTTTAGTGAATGTATCCAGAGAGGAGTGACCCCCAATTTCATCTCTTTACTACCTTAGCAGCAGAGAAAGGCTCCAAAAAGTAATTCTGTTCTGAGCAGGCAGGAGAGGGTGCAGGACCACCATGGGGAGAGGGAGGGAATCTGAGCCCCCAGGTCAGTGTGGCTCCCACCTGCTCCGTGGTGTAACCTGTGTAGGACATTGTGGGCTGAGTAAGAGGCAGGTGAGGGAGAAAAACTAAATAAATAATAACTCCAGGGAGAGAAAGAAATAGTGATAAGCACTGAGTGTCATGCTAGCTGCCAGCTGCTATGTCCCATTACAGAACTTGATATTTGTGCTTGCTGCTAATCAAGATCTAAAGATGTAATTTATTATTTATCTCTGAATTGCACACATCATCCTCAGACAAACACCTTTTGAAGGAATTTTGAAAATGTGCATTCTACATCTAATGACTCTACTCAGTAATGTGCTCTGAAAGAGATGCAATTCTGAAAAATATTGCACATGTCTTATTTTAAGATTTTCCTACTGAAACACTGTTTCACAGCTGTTTGAATTAATAGGAAGGATGCCAAATAAATTCTTTAAAATGAGAAAGAAAATTTTAATAGAAAACCATGTAAAAAATTGCAAAAAAACCACTGAAACATTTGAAGTGGTTTTGTTCCAAATCATTGAAAATAGCATTAAAACTAAACCATGCTTTCTTGTTCAGTGTAATTCTTTCAATATAGTTTCATTTGTATGTGTGTTAAAGGATCCATACTGTAGGACCCAATCCTGTAATGACCCCCCTGGAATTTTCTCATGAAATCCATCTAGGAATATTTGAGCAATGCATTTAACACTCAACATTCAGTCAGATGAGTCTTTGTTAGAAGAAAGATTCCAAGTAACTTGTCAACTATAAAGTTCAGAATCCAGCACAGAAACCACCTACATCATTGTGACATACAGTTAAATGAGCTGTTTAACTACAGTTAAATGCAATTTGTCTTAATTTTTCACTCTTGAAGACTTGATCATCCTGTTCTTCAACCACATATAAAGCCCTTCTAAGCAATGAGATACCTCCATTGTACTCCATGGGTCTTGGATGAGACCTTGATGGTCCTGTTTTGTTCCCAGAATGAACACTTTCCAGTCCAAAAACGTGGTATTACTGCAAGAAAATGTATCAGAATCCAGACCTCAGAGGAAAACTTAGTAATATGCTTCTACAGAGAAAGTTTGAAAAAGCACTACAAAAGTAAGAGGATTTGTAAAGCAATCCTGTGAAAATCTGGCCATGGTTCTGGCCCAACAATCCATATCTGGATTTCAAATATTCCAACATTTACAGATAAGATATAAACCAAATGGTGTGGTATGAACTACCACAAGGATAAGGGTTATTTTCTATATAATCACCAAAATCATGCTTAGAGGCAATAAACAATTGCCAGAGCTGTAACTCATGTGAGAGCAGTTAAGCAAAGGCAAATTCCAAGGTATTTTAGCTAAATATTGGGTTCAAATTCTGACATACAAGGATAGGAACTCATGTGAAATGTGGACCTGGATCTCAATTTTAAACTTCTTGCCATTAAAATTCAGGGTATGTTTGGGTCATGCAGCTCAATATGGGTTTAGATCTCTACAGGATATCGGGGGTTTTAAAGATACTTTTCATTTTCAGATGTGACAGTTAAAAAATCCTGGGTACAATAAACCATTTGACTTGGGGAAAAAAAAAGTTGAGCTATAAACTGAAACCAAAGTAGCTCAACTTGGGAGTGTCCCAGCTGCAGAAAACTCTTAATTTTAAAACATTTTGATTGATCCCCAATCTCTTAGAATTACACTGCAGTAAGGGCTGTGCACCCTTCTGAAATCGGGCTATGCCTCAATTACTTCATCTGCGGATAAATTTCATTGTTATTTGAAACATGTGCAAAAGGCAGATACCAGTATACCCTAAAATTGATTAAATATCTACCTCATTAAAATACAAACCCCACAGTATAAGAGGCCCTGCTCTGAGGGTTCACTTTGCATTAGGAATGCTAAACCTTGCCAGGGAAATACCATTCTGGATCTGGATCAATCCAGTTTAGTTGGACAACATCTGTACTTTAGCAGCTGGACACTTACAGCACCAACAGCCTCATTAGGGCTTTCACGGAGTTTCTACTGACAGTAAACACAAACTGACTCACCTGGTTGTCTCCAGCAATCCAAACAGGAAACCTCCTCAGATAAAAGCTTGGAGTGAAAAGGTTCATCCCATATGAAGCTGACATTTTTGAGCACCAAATTCGGATCAGAGTATTTCAGAATGTTTTATGAATTCAAAAGTGACTCAAGGAAATGTGAAACCTGACAGGCTGTTAGTCCATTCTGGGGGACTATTACCTTCCAGACAATTATTTTCAACAGAAAATTCTGAGGTTTGGAAAACCCTTGTGCCACTTCCCGTGAGGATTCACAGTCTGCTGGCCAAATGTGTCTCTGCCTTGTGATACAACACACACAGTAACACTGTGCTTGCTGCCCTTGAATTAACAGACAGGAGGAACATTTCATACCTTTGTTCTGAGACACTACTAAAAAAAGGGCAATAATTATTTTAAAATTATAGGAAAAACTTACATAAACACAAAACTTTCAGGAAAAATGTAGGTAAAACCAGTCCCATCTTGGCAAGGAAGCATACAAGGTAAGTAGCATTCAGAAATTCTGACTGCATGGATCATTTTTCCTGACCTTCTCCTACAAGATTTGGGGTGCACAAATAGCAGGAATGGCACTTCCCGGAGTCTCTCAGATTTCCATGCATGCTGAAAAGCCTCTAAGAATCACAGCATTCCCTTTGGGAAAAAAAAAAAAGTCCCAAATGTGTGCTGGATCTGTTTGATGAGGTTGTTCCCAGTTGTTGCCTTGTTTTCAGAGGGAGAGTTGGGAAGATGCAGACGGCAAGGCAGAGGAACTGCTCCAGAGGTGGTACCCTACACCTTGCTGATATTCTTCCCTGGAGATTCCTTGGAAGATTGCACCTCATGGAATGCAAGTCCAGGAACCCCACAAGGAAAACAGGAGTCATGATCTTGGGTTTTCACTATCCAAACAATGCTGAAAGCCAACACTGCACGCTTTCTGTGCTCCTGACTTGCTCCCTGAAAAGAAGGAGCAGGTTGCAAGCTGGTTTGATCCTCTGGGTGAGCACTACTGCAGCCTGTGGATGACAGCTGAGCACCCTTGTGATCAAGAACCTGTGCAGGTGCTTTTCAGCCACATTTTGCCACTACAGCTCTGGGAGAAGCAGTTCAGCTCCACATTGCTGCTGCTCAAAGCCATGTCCACAAGGTGTACACCCACCCTGTAGTTAAGCAAGGAATTTGAATGTGTGCTTGGGGAACAGGATGAGTTACAGAGTTGTATCAGGTTTAAATCAATCCCTTTTCAGCAGAGCACTTATGTATGTGATTACCTCTAAGGCTGTATGTTCCTCATTAAGTCGGTGGGGTTAAGTATGCCCTTAATGATATAACAACGATCAGAATATGCTTAACTCTTTTACAGATGGCAGCCCTGAGCCAGGACCCTCATTAGTGCTCCCACTACACTGGCAAAGGGACTGAGCCCTTTTACTACAAGGGAAATGGGATGTGGTCTTTCAGGATATTTCAAGCATTAAATCCAAATGCAGTTTCCAGAAGAAAGCCACTCAAATCCACACGGACATCTCAGCTATGTTACTGTACATCTCACCTCCTGAGTTCTGCATGGAAATGTCTTCTGAGTGTGCAAGTGACTGTCCCAAGCTCTTGGAGAATCGTTTGTAAACTTGGCATGAGGTTTGTTTTCTAAAATGCTGCCGTGAACAATTTGTCACTGACTGAAAGTCTGACAAACAAGCCCCTCTAGGCTAATTTGGACAATGATTAGGAATGCTTCTCTGGAGCTAAGGATGCAATACTGGCTTTGAAGGCATTGCTTTTACTTATGACATCCAAACACTGCCTTAAAATAAAAATAACAGTGCCAATGCAATGCCATGAATCCAAAAGTTAGGATATGCCACAAACTTCATCCAGCCCTTTTTTGAGTCAAGTGCCCACGACATGATCATGCAAAACTCTTTTCCACCAACCCACCACTTCATTCATTGTGAGGAAAGAATTAGGGCTGTCCAGGAGAGAGCTGTCTGTAGAGAGGCTCAATGATTTCAAAACCAAGCAGTTATTCAGCTTCTTTCTATTCTTTCCTTCTACATGCAGCCCCAGACTTTATCCTGTACATGGCCTTAAATTCCACATTTAATATGGAATTATCCATTTCCTCACAGGCATTCCTGGGGTCCTTTTGGCAAAGCATCCAAGTACATCACATTGAATAAAAAGTTTGTCTTCACAACAGATATGTGAGAACAGAATAAACAGCTTCCACTCAGATCATTTGTTGTTTTCTGGTACCTCTACTTCCTACTCCCCTCCCATTTTCTCCATTGGAATTCCCATCAAGTGCTTCTTCCTATTACTTATCCTGAGTATGTACTTGAGAGACAGCACTAGAAGCAAAGAAAAATAATTATGAGATGAAAACTTCAGAGAATTTGGCTGCCAAACCCTAAAAATCCTCTGCTAAACATCTGTGAACTAAAATCTTTTGAGAGCCATACAGCTTGGCCAGATTTGGGAAAAATTTTATAGGTGTGCCAAAAGATCTCAATTTGATATCAGAACAACTTTCATGTCAGATTTCAGGTGTTTGACCAAAGCCTGCTTGGGCTCACAAAGAGAATGGACAAACCTTTAGTTTGCCTGTGGGTTATTTGTTTGTTTGATTTACACAGTGTCTTTTTCATTAAAGCATTTCTAGTAGAGTGAGAAGAGCGTTGCCAATCAAAAACAGTTTAAAAGTTGTAACAGAGACCAGTGCAATATGCACTCAAAGCATCTCAGACCTTCTGGGGATGTCAACTGAGATTTAAAATAAAAATTTAGGAAGAAGGTTCCTTGATTTTAAGGCTAAGTAATACAGATTAGTGGGCAAAGGTATGTTAGACCTTGCAGTGACTCCTGGTGGCCAGTTGTCCTGGAAAAGAAAAGAATTATCAGTGTAAAACCCATGACACACGGGTGCTGTTCACAGCCTGGCAGGATCCTGTGGGCTGCAGGCACTGCCCAGAAAGGTTTTTCCCTCTGGGCACCTTCCAGGGGTGCAATTCCTCTGGAGCACCAACAACATCCAGCAACCACTTCCTGGCAGTGAGATTCAACTCCAGTCAGCAAGGAAAGCTTCCCAAAGGAAATCTCAATAGTGCTTTTTCATCTGTTCTCTTCCAGCTATTTGAGTATCTAGTTCTTCCCTCATCTCCCAAATTTCGGGTCGTAATGAAAATATAAAAGCCAAAAAGTATTGAACAGCAGGAAAATATTAGAAGTTTCTTAAAGATGACAAAACAGTGCTTTTCCCCTTGCTGAAAACGTCAAGGAAAGGTAGACATTTCTGACAGACTTCCAGTAGAAAATAATGAATTTCAACCAATAAAATCCTAATAATATTAAAAAATAAATTTTCAGCATAAAATGTCTTTTGTGATTCAATCAAAAATTTCCTCCAGGCTCTGTGGCTTTATTTGTGGGATTTCTTTCCATTGGCCTCCAAAGGCTCTTTTCAGCTATGACTCCTCCACCCAGGATGTGAAAGCCTAATGCTTTAGGACAGATATGTGCAAAGCAGAAAAGGAAATCTGTTTTAAATGCAAAGAAATACAAAGCAGATAAAGGAGTGATTTTAAGTTAAGCTAATGAGAAGGGTACAATTCATTTTCAAATTAATATATTTATTTCTTGTAAATGAAATAGAAATGAGCTTTTTAGAAATGAGCATTTTTGTGGAGAATGATGGCTGAGACACACGCAGACAGTGAAGGCAGATGCTGCTACCCAAACATGTAAACCACTAAGTTGTACAAAGTGCCTCCCCAGTTTTAAATGGACTGAAATTAAATCAAATTAATTTGGTTTTAATTTATAAGCTCAAGTAAGCACAAGATCCTTCCTTTTTTTTCATGTTCACTATTCTAGCCAGGAATAAGGTCACCCCTGGCCACATGTGGGGCAGGATTTACATTGCAGGCCCCAGCAGTGATCTGTGGAAAAAAGTCTTTGAGCAGCAGGAACAGCATCCAGGCTCTTGGCTTGCTCCTCACACAGTTGTGCTGACAGGTCTGGAGCTGCCCTTCACACTGTCACAGCCAGGCTGCTCATGCCATGTCCCTCCTCCCTTGTCCCCTCCATGTCATTTTATTTCTTTGACTCATATTTAGTGCTAACAGAGCTCCACACCTCCATCCCTACGGTCTGAGGGCCCCTGTTGCTTCTCTGCACTTCACAGCGAGCTCAGCCAAACAGCCACGCTGAGGCAGCTTCCCAGGCATCCCCACAGGGGATTTCCTTGGGAGGCTTCTGGGGCTGATCCAAAACCCAACCCAACAGAGCAATGGGCTTCCCCCACACTGTCCTATCAGAGCACTTCAACTCCAGCCCAGTGTCACTGCCACCTCATCAGGCAGACACAGAGGTGCCAAGAAAGTGCTGTCCTACCCCAGAACTCCAACTTGTCACCACCTCAGTGTGAGCCAGTGACATTTCCTATTATTTCCACAGATCTCCAGGGTGTGAATCTGGGATATGGGCTGTAAACATAATTCACAAAGCAAGCTGAGGCTGCACTGATAAACTGTATTTCTTACCCCTTTAAACACTCAACACACTAAATACATAAAACATCATGTTTATGAACTTCTTCCTGTGTGGGACAGACCCACTCCAGAGAATCAGCTCACTTTTTTATGTCACATGAATGAAAATCAACATTGGATGACAATCTACTGTGGACCCATTTATGGTGATTTATTGAACCTTAAGACACTGCTTTCTAAACATATTTTGTGTAACCCACCTGAGAGTCTGACCATCTGGTTAAATAAGATTTTTCTATTTGATTTCAAAATGTTGCTGCACTTGGCCTGCAGATACTAATGTTAAAAACCTCAGCAGTAAGAAAAAAAATCCAATTACACAAAGGCACAAAAAATTCCTGATCAAAACTCTGCAGCAAATCCTCAGCTGCTGCAAATTGGCATGAAGCAACTTACAGGGGGCAGGAATCTGGTGAGCCATTTAGATATGAAAGGCTGTAATTCCACAGGATCTGAAATTCTTTTTCTAAAAGAACTCAAACAATCAGGGCTCACCAGATTGAAATGAGTATCTTACAGGCATGATGCTGTGAGATAAAAAGTATGCTGGCTGCTTGCCAGCAAGGAACTTGAGCATGTCCTTATCTTTAAGCTTACAGCAGTCACACTGGAGTCCCATGCTCTGGGCCTGAAATTAAACATTGAACTCAAGGATTTGGCTGGACCAGCACCAATGGAATTTTAAAAGTGACAACTCCAAAAGCCAGGATTGTTTTAGGAACAGTTACTCAGGTGTATCTAGTCTGAGCTCAGCTGACAGGGAGGGATCAAAGTGCTGTTACTTTTCTGCTTTCCAGTTTCAGGCCTGACAGTCTCCCATTTAACTGTGGGAAATGTTTTCAAGTTAGTAAACAGCTATTAAGAAAACTGAGAGAATTTAAAATAAACTTACATAATGCCTTGCAAAATGTAGCATCCATATACCTTCATCTCAGTCATCCAAAATACAAATGCAGGAAAATCTAAAAATCTGTCACAAAACTTTAAATTAACTATTTTGTCAATAATTGAGTATTTTGCAGCATTAACCTGCAACTTCAGCTATTAAAGTAAGTCAAGGAGACGAAGTGAAGATAGAAATCAGAAAGAATAAAAGCTGCAAAATTAAGCTGTTCTCTTTCACATGTGAAATTCCATATAAAATACTTCCCTATAAATAGTTGTCAATAAACACAACTGCTGCAAATGTATTTGGTAAATGTTGAGGTCAAAGGCCGCAACTGTTTATTGCCTTGTAAACTCAAAGGCAAGTAAATTTATTGCCTAAACGAATTTCAGAGTATTGGCCATCATAAAAACTCTGCATCCAAGGTACAAACCAACCCATGGGCTGTACCACAACTATTCCACACACAACTCAGGGCCACCACACGTAGCATAATTCCAAGTATCAGAAATACACCAGGAATATATTGCTGCCATGCTGGATGTACACTGCACTTCACAGCTGGAAGAATGCATCTCACAATTGATGTGATCTAGGTCTCACAGACAGAAGATTATTACTTTATAGTACCTCTTTTCCCTAATTTTAAAAAGGTCAAATTGGTTCTAAAGCTTTCTATAAACTCACTAGAACCATGGTTAGTGTTTAGTGCCAAACCCTATCCTTGGATCCATTATTCATGACTATACTTCCAGCATTAATGTTTTGAGAACCTTGTTGTCTTCCAGCTCCAAAACATAAAAGAGCCAGTTCAGAAACAAAGTACATATATGTGTGTGTGTGTGTGTATATGTACACACATATATTATATATGTACATACATGTTTTCTTTTCCAGGGTTCTATTTAAGGAACTTTATGTTTCTGTCTTTGAAGTTACACCTCTAGAACTGAATGTGCTCAGCAGCCTTCTTCACATGATCCTCTCTCAAGTGTTGTATGATTACTAATTAATGTAAATTAGGAGAGAGCAATCTGCACAAATTGGATCAAGAGAAAATTCCAGGCTCAAGCTAACATGGCATTTGGTATAAAATACTACACGTAGTAATTTAGCCTGTAAACTCCTCAGGGATTTTCCCTCTGATGTTTTTCTCTGTACTGTGGAACTTTGGGGTAATTCCAATTTTTAATCCCCTTCAGTTGTGTGGTCAATAGGAGCTGTCTGGCTGCCCCAGCTCTGCTTTCCAATTTAACTGGATCTGCATCCTGCCTCTACTCTGTGAGTCCACTGTGAGTAGCTGATGATATCTGCAGATAAAGCTTTGCAGGGTGTTATTTGAGAGTGAAGCTGCTTTCAGGGGATGGAGCAACTGAGTGCATCTGCCAGTCAGCAGCCCCACCATCCCCATTTCAGCTGAGCACACACACTGGTCAGTGCATGCACACAGACAGTGTTCCAAACCCATCAAACAACAAACAAACAGCAGTATATTTAAAAACCTACAGATTTTCCACAGATCTGCAAGCTCCAATAAGTCAGAGATCTAAATACAAAACACCCAGGAACATGCATAGGTACACCTCATTTCCTAGACAACTATGGCACAAGTACAGAATGTAGATTTTTGGTTTTACTCCAGACAGATCTAACTGTTTTCTGATATTGTTCCCATTAACGAAAACTCTCTCAGCTTTCCTCCAGCCCTCCCTTGGAAATGTTAAATGGTAAACATTGCTCCATCCGAGAAACTGCCCCAGTAGATTCCATGCACAAACACCTCGTCAATGTCAACAAACCCACGTTTAAACTGAAAGGTACTGTCATGCTGACCTTCCCTCTTCTATTTGCACCTTTTTAAAAAACACAATTAATCCAAACCACACATAGCATGTGACAAGCATAATACCACAATATGGTTACGTATGAGTGGGAAAATCAGAAAACTTAACACTTTTCCCCATGTTTCCAGAACAATGTTATCCTGGGGTGATAATACACAAATGCAGGACACTTATGGCTGAAGACTTCATTGGAGAAATATTTCCAACTCCAGGAAACTCAGCTCCTGCTTCTTTCCACACCAGAACCACTTGACACACCCACTGACGAGGATTTAGCACTTATAGGCACCAATTTCTTGGGGGAAAGGGTAAGAAAGCAGTACCCCTGTCCCTAGCCAGAGTTACCTAAGAGAGCATTACTCATGGTAGCAACTCCACTGGGGTTAATGGGACTAATCAATAGAATGGTTAAGGTGGAGGAGAAATAGACTCCAAATTAACACAGGGAGAAAATAAGCCAAAGACTAATAATGCACAATATTAAACATAAATAAAACTCTTCCAGGTACTTCTGTCCTATAAGTGTGTTTAGCACAGTTAATGGAATAACAAAGAAGTGTTATAAGTGTTTGTCACTCGACAAACAACACAGCCATGAGCTTTTCTTGGCATGACATGGGATATAAATGGGGTACTGTTGCTTAATCATTCTCCATGATGTTTATAGGAGGGAAACAAGATCTCAGTATAACTAGAGGCCACAGGAGGGACACTTTAAAGGTTGCACTGCCATGTGTGTCAATACCAAGGGCTCAGCAACATCTGGCTTAATTCATTTTTTAGCTGTTTGCTAACTGGAGACCAGGTGTTATTTCCTCTTTGAGATGGGAAATGCCTTTAATTGCTGCCAGTGTATCTCCCTCGTGCCAAATGGGCACTCAGCACACCCTGTGAAAACCAGTGGAGTTGTGGGAGAAGCTGGGGCTGGGATTTGCCCATGGTGCCTCTGCAGACCACAGGCCCTTGGAACAGAAGTTGTGTCTGACTGTGCTCTTAGTCTGACACAGCTTGTGAGCCCATGCAAGGCTTCTCAGTGTTTTTGAAACAGAAGTGTAGGAGATGGCTAATTCCAAAATCCTTACTCTCCACTGAACAAAGGAAGTGTATCTCTTTAGCATTATGTCTTCCAAAATTTCTTCCAGAACAAGTTACAGGCTTTAAGGGACTCTACCCAGCAATCCTTTTTAGAAAGCCAGTTTTTAAAAACAATCACCTGTTACTATAGTCTTTTGGGGAGACCTTTTGACCAGCTGGACTCAGTTTGTCTCTCAAAAATCAGTTAAACATTAGCAAAGCTGCTCGTGAATAATTTTTCATAAGAAGCTTTTTTTTTCACATCCATGTTTGGCAGAAAGCAGAAACAATTTGAGGCTGTTAGAGAAAAATCAAACTTGCCTCAGATGATCTGTATCCCCAAACAAGTTTAGAGCACAGCTGCAGATAGGTTATGGAGATATGAGCTTTGTGCACTCACAAAAACATCAAACTACATTACTGGCTACAGGAACATGCCAGAAAAGTTCATTTGAAAATCATTATGCATTCATTTCTACAAGTAACACCTTGTGGTCCCTGCTGCGAGTGTGGTTGTGCTGCAGCTATTTCCTTTTATGTCAGAAATGTTTTTTGGAAGTTTGGCATGAGAAACACACTAATACTTTTGTTAAGAAAAATTTTGGGTTCCGCAGCAGGTCCTCGAGAACAGCAGTGCAATGCAAGCATTCAGATTTTTATCATTTGTAACCCAATTTCAGCTTTGCCTTACATCAGAATAAAATTCCTTCAAAGCTAATTTCAGTCCAGTCCCAAGGGAGCATTTGTCCATATCATGAAAAGCGGGATTTTATTTAACACGATTACATGCACATGCTGGTGCAGTCAGATGCCTGACTGGAATAGCAGAGTTAAGACAGGTCAGGATGAAGGTGCACCGGTGGAGCTTGGCAGGGAACCTGCTTTTAGTGTTTCTGGCTCTGGCTGAGAACATCAGTTTCTCGTTGGTGAGTTCTGAAAACAAAATTCTTTCCAGAGAAAAAAGAAAAGAAATAAATCCCTTCACAAATTCTACTTCGGGCAATTGTGTATCGGTGTCGTAACTTAAAATCAACAAACCATACAAAAGAGGTGAATCAAAGTTAAACACATCTGTGGACATGACATTCTTTGATTCTGTTTCTTCCCCCCACTTTTGAAAGCAGGCTTCTGATGCGTCAGGCTCAGCTGGCAGAGGCGTTTTATTCAAGTTCTCCCAGCCAGTGCTCCTCCACAGGTATTAAATCCCTGTGGGGAATGCAGGCACAGAGGTAATAAACATATTCGTTTCATTACAACATCTTAAAAAATGTAAAAATTCTAAAAAACCAACTGTAAGCTGACCTGCAGCCAAAGTACACATTAATTATACAGCTTAAGTCAGGCGGATGCTCAAGGAAAAGAGATATAATGTTACACCCAGCTGGATACTTTGTAGTTAGCACAAATGTAATATAAAGCGTACCAGAGTTTGTCAAGTGTCTGTCTGGATTTTCAGTTTTCATTAGTACTATAATTAAAACCACATTTTCAGCTATATTACCTATAACAAGAAAGGAATGAGAAATGAGGTTGTCAAGGTCAGTCTCTTTCTGCTCTTTATCCTGAGTATCTGCAGGCCACAAGCTGTTGAATTTGGTGTAAACCAGAGTAATAGGATGGAATGTCACGTTACAACCAAACCTTTGTGGCTGCAAAGACAAACTGATGAGGTCACTTCCTTTTAATCACCAATGGAGGGTATTTATCAACAGCCACATAAGTCAGGGGGACAGGGAGGCAGATGACAGACAGACTGACAGATATATGGAAATACAAACACCCCAAATGCAGATACCACAGAGCTGATGCACAGAACGTTCCTTTGCAGAGAGCTGCACTTGATCTTGTGCTGTCACAGTCCTTCCCATCTATAAAAGGCACATAAATGCTTTTTATGCCCTTTCTGTGTCACAGAGGGCACAGCTAACATTTGGAAAATGGGAACAATGGATGACTTGCACAAGAACAAAATCAGAAGATTCAGACCCAGATTCATATTTTTAAAACTTTCAGAGGATTCACAATTTTGCTTAAAGCCTCTAAGGCAAAGTGAGCAGGTAGCAGAGAGCAGAATTCCCAGGAGAGGGACACAGTGTTACAATCACTAGAGTGGATGCCTTAATTAGAGATTGGTGGTGAAAAGCAGCACAGCTTCATTAAACTCAGCAGAGTTCAACATTTACCAAGGATCTGACCCATAAATCCCAGTACCAAAAATGCAATTTATTTTTCATAGTCAACTGCAAGTAAGTACTTGAGGCAACTAAGGCACCAGTGAATGCAAATGGAATTCCCTAGCTGTGGTCTACAAGGTAAATACGGCTTTAGCTTTCATGAAACTCAGAAAAAGAAAAAAAAAGAATAAAAAAAGCAGCTGATCAGTCAAATATAAATGACAGTTTACTTGTGATACTAAAAGGGGATTTTAGCTTCATTAAAAAACAAAAACTAACTACTATGAAGGAGATGAGTGAAATATTACAACACTGAAAGACTTAAAAACGATACCCCAGGAGATAACATTCTGAGAATAAAGTGAAAGAGCTCATATAAAATACAAAAGGTGTGTTGTAAAGAAGGATCAGAAGGGCAGACTTTGAGCTTCATCCAGTCATAAATCAAAAGCTTGTTCTCCATCATTCTTGTCTATGAGGTCAGCTTTGATTCCCAAGCTACAATTCCCAAAGGATGGAGGTATTTCTATTGGCAAGTATGTGTCTTTCTTCCCCCAGGCTGGCTCTGCCAGCCCTGCTGTCACCATGGACTGTCATTATCTCAATCTCTTTACTGCCCAGGATTGTTCCATCCCGGAGCCATAGGGAACTATCACAGGGCTGCGAGAGGAAAACCCATTCAGAAGACTGAGGGCATTTGCAACAGATTAATTGACAAAGAAGTTTATCAAGCCAGGCCATCTGCAATAGTTCAGTGATTCTCCTTCACAAGGGACCAAATGCTTTAGCACTCCAGGTGACATGTCAGGGATACAAACTGTTACAGAAAATAAAAGTGTTAAAAAACCAGTTTAAAAACTCTAACCCCCAAAGAATATAATATCAACTCTCACCCAGTCACGTGCTTCATATCTTTTGTGTTTGAGTAACTGGAGCAATAATCTTTGAGCTTTAGCTCAGGCAGACTGTCCACACTCATAAGAACAGTCTGTGTAACCAGAGTTCCCCACCTGAGCACTGGAGACTGGTTCAGCACCTCGATTTGCAGTCAGGCATCTCTGTGTGCACAGATGAAGGGCAGACACTTTCCAGACTGAAATAAACACAAAATACATTTAGCCTGTTGTTTCATCAACCTTCATGTAGCATATTAAACTAGATAATTTTTTTCTTAAATCGAAAAGAAATTAATTTCAAAAGACTTCTTGAATGTTACTCAACACACCAGACTTTTACAGTGCTCTTGCACAGTGAGTTCTATTATTTGCTCCATTAGTATCATAATGGTTTTACTTCAGTAATTCTCACTTACTATAGAGCAACGTTGCTGTGTGGTGTAAAACCTGATAGTTACTGCGAGTATCTTTAACAGAGATAACAGAATAATGCAGACATCTGATCCCGTATGTTTCTAGAGATAAAAACCTTCATTCTTTTGACAATTCGCAAGGGAAAGGCTTCGATGGGGGTAAATTTTTAATACAAGATCGCCCTCTACTGTTTCGGAGAGAGGAAAACGAGCGAGGATCGCAGAGACTGGTTTGGGTTGGAAGGGACTTTAAAGCCCATCTCATTCCACCCCTGCCATGGGCAGGGACACCTTCCCCTATCCCAGGTTGCTCCAAGCCCCGTCCATCCCGGCCTTGGACACTGCCAAGGATCCAGGGGCAGCCAAAGCTTCCCTGGGAATTCCATGACAGGGTCTCCCCACCCTCAGAGCCGGGAATTTCTTCCCAATATCCCATCCATCCCTGCCCTCTGGCAGTGCAAAGCCATTCCTCCTTGTCCTGTCACTCCAGGCTTTTGTACAAACTCCATCCCCATATTTCTCCTAGTTTCTCTTCAGGTACTGGAATTACTGATTATTACTTGTATTCTGGCAGGGTTCTCACATAGGTAAGTTATAAACAAACCAAACTGTACTAAAAACTAAGTTACAAATATTTTCAGGGTTGTGGGGTTTTTTGGGGTTTGTTTTTTTGTTTTGTTTTTTTTTGTTTGTTTGTGGTTTTTTTTTTGTTGTTGTTGTTGTTGTTGTTGG
>VXBB01023401.1:151148-166199 GCA_013399915.1 Illadopsis cleaveri
AGCCCGCTGCGGCGCCAGCCGACGGCTTCGCCTCCTCAGACGATGAGGCCGCCGAGGAGGACGCGAGCCCGCTCCACATCTCTTGGTGAGGCGACACCCGCGGGATCCTTTTTCTGAGGAAATGGTATTAAATCCCTGTCCTGGGAAACAAGAGGGTTTTCTCTTCGCAAGGGAAACCCGAGCCGGGCTCTGGTGACCTTCCAGGCTGGGGGTGGCCCGGTGGTGCTGGGGAACTCTCAGTGGATGTGATTGGGGTCCAACCCCCCCGCCCAAGCAGGGTCACCCACAGGAGGAGGCCAAGCATCACATCCAGGTGGGGTTTGAATGTTTCCAGGGAAGGAGACTTCACGACCTCCCTGGGCAGCCCGTTCCAGGCCTCTGTTCTTTACTCGCAGGGAGGTGAGGCCCTGGCACAGTTTGCCCAGAGAAGCTGTGGCTACCCCATCCCTGGAAGTGTCATATTGGACAGGGATTGGCACCTGGGATAGTGGAAATTGTCCCTGCCCATGGCATGGGATTGGAACAAGAGGATCTTTAAGGTTCCTTCCAAACCAAACCTTTTGTCACCCTCAAAGTAACATTTTTCCTCATTTTCACTTCCCATCTTTCATTTTGTACCTGTTGCTCCTCATCCTCCCCCCAGACACTGCTGAAATGGCCTGGCCCTACCCTCTTGACACTCACTCTAAAAATATTTATACATTTAAATAATTGAAATCTTCCCTTCTGGTTTTTATTTATTTTACTTTTTATTTTCTGATAGGTTGTCTTTGTCTCCGCTCTACTCTTCAGAGTTCCTGGGATTATGTTCCCTTCCAGGTAACAAGCATTCACTGAAATTTGCAGGCACATTTGAAAGCTGAAGAGGGGTAACATCTTGTACCCCAAAATTCTGTGTTGTGGGTGAGTCCTTTTGTAATCTATCCCTGGAATACATGTTTTGGAAACATCAAAGCTAATCTAAAGAATAATCTTAATGCAAGATCTCATTTTTTAAAGTCATAAAATAAACATATAAACTTTGACTGCATTTTTAACTACCAAAACTGCAGCCATGGTGAATCTACACTCAACCCTTAAGTGATCTTTATTCAGTCCTTTTATTTGTTGGATGATTTTTTGTGTTTTGTGGGATGATTTCATGCTGTATCCTGTTTTAAAATATCCAAAACTTTTCATCTGGAAAACACAAAGCACCTTAAAACCTTGGGCAGATTTCTTTCTTTAATCCTATTACATTACAGTGTTAAGCAGATAATGGTGTTTAAACTGTCTTCAGTACCAGGGATCTACTTGCAAAAACAAGAACTGTGTTTTATTCAGGGTGTGGCTTTGTTGCTTGTTTTGCTTTTGTGGGGAGGCTGCCTGTGCTCTGTTCTTCTGCTGCAGCCATCCCATAAATGTCACTTACCTGGAGTGGTAACTGTTGTTCATAATTTGTTTCAGGTTGCAGGTTTAAGGATGTCAGAAGAAATCTTCAGAAAGATATAGGTGAGTCTTCTTTGTGTCAAGGGCAATCCCATGAATATGGAATAAACAGTCAGGATATTTCCAGGCAAGAGCTGCACAGTACCCATGAGGCATCTTCAAAGCAGCTGGGATCAAGATGAATTACAATTCTTTCTCCCAGAGACAAGTGAAATTGGGATAGAAAAGATGGAATTCTGTAAAGAGCTGTGCTGGCTATTCAGCTGTAAGCACTAAAGAGCAGAGACTGAGCAAATCCTCACAGTGTTTGGGTAAGCCAAGCTTAGGAAGGAAGGGTTGGGTGTGAGGGTGGGGAGGCCCTGGCACAGGGTACCCAGAGAAGCTGTGGCTGCCCCTGGATCCCTGGAAGTGTCCAAGGCCAGGTTGGATGGGGCTTGGAGCAGTCTGGGATAGGGGAAGGTGTCCCTGCCCATGGCAGGGGAGTGGAACAAGATGGGCTTGAAGGTCCCTTCCAACCCAAACCATCCTGGGATTGTGTGATTTTAACTGGAGATGAGACAGAAACATAAGTGAGTAACAGGCTGTCCTGAGTGCTGATGTGTTCTCCAGTGAGACTTCTCTCAGGAACCCTCTGAACTGAGAAAATTCCTCTCCTGGATTACCTGAAGGGAAATGTGGGAGAGACTCAGTGGAAAGAAAGAGTGCTCAAACCAAAATTGCTCACTCTTATTGTCTTAGCCCCAAAGATTAAAGAGACTCAGGACCAAGGGGCTTATCTGTTTATCCTTAAGCTTGATAGGCTTTTGTTTATTTGCAAGTGTCTTAATCTGTTGGCAGGAGAACTGAAGAGCTGTGGGATCCAGGACATCTTTGTGCTCTGTACCAGAGGAGAGCTCTCAAAATACCGAGTGCCAAACCTGATGGACACCTACCAGCAGCACGGGATGTGTGTGCACCACCACCCCATTCCTGATGGGAATGCTCCTGACATTGCCACCTGCTGCAAGATCCTGGAAGAGCTCAGAACCTGCCTGGAAAATAAGCAGAAAACAATGATACAGTAGGTTCTGGCTGCCTCCTCATCACCCCGCACTCCTGTAAAGGATGCTCATACATCTCCAGATGTATGAGCAGGGGAAATAGGACAGTGTGAAAAGGCAGTTGCATTCTTTAGTCTGCTTGTTCCTCCTCCTGCAGCTATTTGGAGAGAATTCTTCCTTTCAGAAGATCAGAATGTCCCGTTTCAAGATTAGAATGTCCCATTTCCCCTTGCTCTGCCCAGCAAAAGTTTTAAAGTGTGTTTTGAGTGGCACCACAGGGCTCCTTGCTCCCAGCCTACCTGGATATCAGGTGTACAGAATCAGTTGGGTGCTAAAACACTTCTTTGTCAGAGGTTGTGGCTGCCCCATCCCTGGAAGTGTTCCAGGCCAGGCTGGATGGAGCTTGGAACAAACTGATCCAGTGGAAGGTGTCCCTGCCCATGGCAGGGGGTGGAATGAAGTGACTCTTCCAACCCAAACCACTCTATGATTCTGTAACACACCCCTGGACTACTTATCAGGCACTCAGTGGATTCCAGCAGTCAAAATTCACTCCTAATTTCCATGAATGGGTTTAAAGGAGTTTATTTAGTTGAGCTCAGAAGAGAGGGGAAGAGCTTTCCAAATTCCATGTTCCCTGAATGATCCCACTGACAGCTTCCTGTCCAGACATCCACTAAACCCTTGGTGTTCCTGCTGACACAGAACCCTGCTGCTCTCCTCACAACTGTCCTCAAACCCTTCATCTGGAGTATGATTTCATGGAATTTGAGATCGTCTATCCTCATGCTGTTTCCTGTCCTCCTGTGCCTTTGGGACTATTACCAGGAATGAAGGGGAACTTTAAAATTGAGGTTTCCATGGAAAGACACAGAAGGTCTGGAGAATAAATGGGATATATACCTGTAGGTATAGAAATAGAATATAGAAAATATGGAGAAATTCTTGTTCTGACTTGCTTGTAGCACTGCTTCTCTTGATTATATTAAGGCAAGAACTGTGTCCATATGTTTATGTTGGGGGGTCTCTGGGGGTCCTGCAGTTTTCTGCAGCTCTTTACAGCCAGATGTTTTCTTTCCTCCCAGCTGTTATGGTGGCCTCGGACGCTCATGTCTTGGTAAGTGTTTGTCTCCATGCCTGACCAACCCATCCCACAAACCCATGGAGCCAAGTTCTGCTGGAAGCTTCACTGTGGATGCAATCCAAACTGCCACTACCAGGAACAGCCTGGTTAACAGAAAGGACATGAACCAATTCCTCTGCATTGCAGTGCTGTCCCTTAAAGCTTTCAGGAGCATTAGTTACTGTGTGCTCCCAGAAGGAAGGGGGGGTGATATGGCCAGAAGACACAAAGGGGAATTAACTAGTTGTACTGGCACTCATTCCTGAAAAGCCTAGGAATTGCTAGGATGCCTAGGAAAACCTAGAATGCTGCTGGGAAGGCAAGGGGAAATTCGTGGGAGGGTTTTCACCTATTTCCAAAGCCCATAGGCTTATGCAGGAGCAGCAGGCAGAGGGGCCAGTGCCCAGAAATAAGATTCTGCAAGAAACCCAAGAGCTCTGGGACCCAGATAGTTTTGCCAGGGTGGTTTTCATGGGACAAATCAGTGGCTATGTGCAGTAAGGGGTGCTCAGCAGCATTCAGGTGTAAATAACTTTCCCTTACAGTGGCTGCCTGTCTCCTGCTCCAGCTTTCGGACACCCTGGCACCTCAGCAGGTGATAGAGAGCCTCAGGAACCTGAGAGGATCAGGGGCCATACAGACCATCAAGGTAATGGGCTGCAGCAGGTAAAACAGGGGTCCAAACACCAGTGAGAGCTCAGCCAGTCCCCTCCTTCACTTCCCAGAGAGACACCTCTGTCTTTCCAGAGCTGCTCTCTGGGGTTTGAGCTGTTTCCTGCTTTCAAGAAACAACCTCTTCTAGGAAACTGGTGGCTGAACAAGAGGAGAAGTCCTCAAGTTGTGCCAGAAAAGGTTTAAGTTGGATAATAGGGAAAATTTCTTCACTGAAAGGGTTGTCCAGCCCTGGCACAGCTGCCCATGGCAGTGGTGGAATCCCCATTCCTGGAGGGATTTAAAAGCCTTGTGGATGCACCTGGGGACAGAGGGTGGTTGTGGCCTTAGAGTGCTGGGGGATGGTTGGACTCAAAGACCTTAGAGAGCCTTTCCAACCCAGATGAGTCCATGGTTCGAAATAAAGCAGCTTTGAATACTGTCAATTCCCACCTCTGAGGACCATGTTTTGCATTACCTTGGGGTAAGGCATCACCTGTGGCCATTCTGGGGAACCACAGGATCCAAGATCCATGGAATCTGTGTCTGACAGTGAAAAATCCCAGAGAATGTGGAGGAAGCACAGGAAGAACAAATGGACCAAAGGGTGCAGTTTTCATCCACAGGTATCAAACAGCTTTTTAAGTCAGGTGGTATGTTGGTATGTCGCAGTTACGACATGAAAGAACGACACTCACTCGTCACATTGAGAAGTGAGCAGAGAAAGTTTATTATGATTTGGGATTTAAATAGGATTTGGAATTTGATCAAGGACTGGGGGATGAGAGGAACACCCCTCTGACCCCAGTGCTCAAACCAGCAGTCCATCACAGAGAGGAATGCAAAAACAATTGACTTTTGTTTATGTTAAATTCGTGAGGAACTCCAGTAGAATTATGTAAGCAAGATCAGAAGGCTAAAAATCAGGGCGACAGTGGTGCCTCTTATTAAAGTCCAGAGCACTGACTGCAGACCTGGTTGTGCCTTTCCAGCAGTACAATTTCCTCCATGACTTCCGGGAGAAGCTGGCTGCACACCTGGCCACGGAGGATGCGGTGCTGAGATCGGCATCGCGGTAGCTGATCCTGCCTCGGGCACCTTTGTGTCTGTGTGGAAAACTCCTGGGCAAGACACCTCCCTCCTGACCTTTCCTCAGTGCTACTGCCTGTGTGACACAGCTGCTGCCTTCCAAATCCGTGTGTAAGGTATTGGGATGGGGAAGGAAATCCTAGAGAATGTGTAGCATCTTCCTGTCTTTGGTGACTTTAATACTCACTGCCTGAAAAATGCATGTACAAGTGTGTTTGTGTCCATTGCTGTTCTGCTGAGAGACTGGAGCTGGATAGAAATTCCATCTCTGGAGGTGTTTAAAAACACCCTCACACCCTCAGCTCTGCTGTAAAGCAAAGTCAAGTCAAGCTGGAGCACTCACCCCTTAGGAACTCGTAACAACTCATTCTAAAATGTCACAGTTCAGCTCAATGTGTTGAGAGGTATTTGGGAAGGAGTCTCCTCATTCCAAAAGCAGGAGGTGTTGTACCAAAAACCTGTGACAAAGCCTGCAAGGGGTTGTAGGTGACTGTGCCAGGAACACACTGCTGCAGCTGCGTGGGTGAGCTGGCATAGCCCTTCTGCCTCCTGCCACCACTGAGTGTAAACAGTCAGCTGTGGGCTGGGGGGATCTCACAACAGGAACAGTCCTCTAACAGCCCTCAGCCCTCCTCTTTCACTATATCCATTCATAAAAGCAAGATGAAACAGCTCCTGGCTTTTGATGAAGTTCAGGATTTTGATAAAGTTCAGGACCTTCTCAAGTCAAAAGTTGGGACAAGACTCCAGACAGCATCAGGGGACTGGAGGTGAACAACTCTCTGCTTTGTGAACTTCACAATTTATCTTTTAGCATTTGAACTTCAAGCACTAAGGTGATTTCTGCAGATTAATTAGTATTTACTGCCGTTCCCTTGCCCACTCTTATGGCAAACAACAGAAACTTTATCAGTTTCTACAACATAGAATCATTTACAGCAAATACCCTGCCCCAAATGTGCTTCAGTACTTAATCCTTGCAACTAATGGTTTTCAGATATTAAATATTTATTACATGACTCAGCAGGAAGCTTGCTGAGGGCAAGAGAAATGTTCTTTATTTTCTTCATAATCTTTTGCCTTCTGGAACTCCAAAAACAATCAGGTCCACATTTGGAATGCCAAAGGCCTGGTACTCCAGCAAGGCATGGCACAAGGGCCATTCCTTGTAGCCAGTCTTGTTTCCATAATGGATTAATAAATATACAAACATAAGAAAGGTTTAATGAGCTTTGCTTCCACAGGCTGAAGTCGTCTCTTTTATCTCTGGAAGAGCCAAGCAGCAGAAAAATAAAAATGATCCAATAGGAAAAATATTCATGAGTTGCCAAAAAAGCCTTTCAAAAATTCTGCTGTGAAAAGCTAAAAATCATGGTTGCACAAGGAAAAAAATAATCACGGAATGCTGAAGGCTTGAGCAGTAGGAACAGGAGGAATGCTCAGTAAATCCAAGGAAATGTGAGATAAACAATTTTATGTACAAAGCAATAAGCTGTCAGGACTATTATTACTGAGGAAAGAAAATGTGAAGTTATCACAGCCTGAATTCTCTTACCCCCAGTATATTAAAAAAAAAATTAGAAACTACCACTCTCCATCCCCTGGGAACCCAAACTTTCTGTGATAAGAGCCTAGAAAAGGGGAAAGTTGTGGAGGAGAAAGGACAGTCCCAAACCTTGTGGAAGGACTTCCAACCAGAGATCACAGACTTAGCCCCTCTGACAGATGACATGAGTACAGTCTGTTCATTCATACCCAGCACAAATAAGGTGGAAAGGGGGACATTTTCACCATGTCCTAAACAATAAGAATGTAGGGTGACAATGTGAAGTCTGGCAGAACTGAATACCTATTTTTCACACACAAAAATTCCATTGCAGAACTCAGTCAGGACTGCCCAGAGAAGCTGTGGCTGCCCCTGGATCCCTGGAAGTGTCCAAGGCCAGGTTGGATGGGGCTTGGAGCAAGCTGGGATAGGGGAAGGTGTCCCTGCCCGTGGCAGGGTTGGAATGAGATGGACTTTAATTTAATGTCCCTTCCAACACAAACTTCTCTGGGATTCTGTGATCTTTCAGACCAGGCTATTAAAGTGCTCAAAAAGCAACTGAAGTGATGGCAGAAAAGCCATTCAGAGCTTTTTAAAATGCCAAAGCCCACTCAGGACATCTGTAACACACAGATTTCCAAATTTCTCACTCTTCAGGCAGATACTCAACACCTGCCCTGTTTCATATTCCTTCCCCCAGCCATTGCCACTGCCCCACACACACCTGCTGGAATATCAGTGCAGCCATTCATACTTTTATTGCCCCTAACACCCAAAAGACCCAAAGTGAACAAACACACAGTTTATGCAAAAAAAAAGTTTTACTAGAACGGGGAAACTGTTGTTCTCCAGCACAGGTAAATGAAAAAGATCTCTAATTATTACTTGTAAATTAGGCAGCTGTTCACAGTCACAATTTACAATGCAATATTTATCTGAAACATCTTCCCCTGCCCATCTTCAGGAAAAAAAGCAGGAAAAGCAGGAAATCAGAGCTTCCCTTTTCCAGAGGTAATTAATTAATGTTCTATTTTTAAAGGGAATGCAATTATCCACTGTAAAACAACTGATGAGCACAGTGAGGATCTATTGAATTTGAAAACAAAACAAAAGGCACCACATAAAAAGAAGTGTTGCTGAATTTGAGATTTGGTTTTTATTATCATTTATTGCACTAAGGAACAGCGGGGCAGTTTCACAATCTCACATTCTGCTTTGAAAAAGTCTGTAGTATTTACTACTCTTAAACCCAAGAGTGTTTTCATCATTGGACTTGATAAATGTTGGAGTTTTGTCCATTTGTTAATCAGACAGCACAGACATTAAAAAAACCAAAAAACATTTAAATTCATTCCCTCATGGACAATTCAGCTTCTCCTACCACAATGACACAGGGCTGGAGATTAAAGCAGGGTTAATGTTTGATGAAGATACAGAAGGCTCTGGACCATGCACATACAGGGGAAGATTAATCAGATAATGAAAAAAAAAAAATAAACCAAAATAGAACTATTTTTGCATTTGTGTCCATGAATTAATATCCTAAGACCAAAGTCATCTATGGGCAATACACAGAGCATTCCAGTCGTTCCCAAGCACTTGGAGGTGGGGCTGAATTAGAGAAAAGAGTGGGATACACAAGTCCAAGTGAGCCGACCTTAAGCCCATCCTACAGCAAATCCCTAGAGTACTAAGGCTAGTAGTAACCAACACCTACTCGAAGGTTATGGCTGTTCCTTATGGAGTGCAAAGTCAAGACTTTTCAAACCCCAGTCATCTTTATATTAATTTACACATAATTCATTAATTTCAGCATCCCAGTAAAATATAAGAAAACAGTCTTTCCACAAGTATAAATTGTGGAAATATTTTAAAAATAAGGGAGTCGTTTTCTAACTCAATTGTGAACATCAGGTTCCGGATTTAATCTTGGTCAGAGGTTTTTGTTGTAAAGAATCCATGGTTTTTTGTGGCTTTTGCATGCACTTAACTGGAACAAAGCTTGCTGAATGTCTTCTTAAGAGCTCACCAGAACATAAATCATGCTGCAAAAGAAAATAAAAATATTAAGATGCATCATTCTTGATTAGTGTTACACATCTAATTATAACAGTGTATATTATAAGGAACAGGTCCATGTGAGATACATGGATTGTGACTGAAGATCTGACACAACAACTCTTCTATTTTTGACTTCAACAAAATCACATTAACATCAAATACTTTCCTCTGAAAACAGTGTTTCAGCTTCTTAATTAAAATACCCTGGGACTTATTGTATTATGCTTAACATAAGAAAAGTTTGGAGCTTTTCAGTCTACAGTCATGGAACAGAGAGTCAAAATAGTAATTCTGACCAAATTAGGATCTGTGTTTTAAAGCAGAATCCGTAGTGAATGTGGATTCTTTTTCAGGAAAGTTGGCACTGTAGATGATCATACAGATTCCCAGCATGTTTTGAGTTGGAAGGACCTTATAGATCATCTCATTCCAACCCCTGCAATGGGCTGGGAGACCTTTGGCAAGGCCAGGTTGCTCCAAGCCCTGTCCAACCTGTCCTGGAACATCTCTAGGAATGGGGCAGTCACAGCTTCTCTGGGCACCCTGTGCCAGGGACTCCCCACCCTCACAAGAATTCCTTCCCAATATCCCATCTAACCCTCTTCTCTGGCAGTGGGAAGCCATTCCCATGTGTCCTATCATTACACACCCATGTCCGAAGTCCCTGCCCAGCTCTCACAGGCTCCCTTCCAGCATGGGAAGGAACATATTCCTATGGACAGTATTTCTCTCCTCACTCAGCCAAAACTTCAGACTGAAGAGGAAAACTTACCCATATAGGTAGTAAAAAAAAGATAGAAGGTAAAATGCTAATTTGCACCATCCTTCTTTCTGGCAATAGGCTAAAATATCTGCATTCATGATGGTCGTAGGATCGTAGAGCCCCGGGCCGCTCATCACGGGTCTGCTCATGTACCTGCAACGAGGCACAGGCAGGTGTGGGGTGACAGCCACAGGGAATGTGGGTCCTGCCCCCACCCACCAGGGAATACAGCTGAGACAAGGAGTAACACCCTTTACAGAGAAGCAATTCAATTCCCATGTCTCACAGAATGGGAGAGGAGAATGGAATTGCCACTTCCACTGGCATTCCACACTGGGAATTGTCTCAGTGCACCTCGGACATGTCAGTGACTTCCACGCACACAATTCTCACACAGCACAAGAGAATAAAAAGTAAGAACACCTGAGAAAGCCAGGTGATGGTTCTTATTGTACAGCCATGACCTCAACTTTCCCAGAAAGCATCTGGCTTTTCCCAAGACACAGACCACTGGACAGGAAGACAGCAACAAGAGAATGAGTAACAATTCACTGAGCATAACAGACTCGCCAAAATTACCTCCAAATATGATAAGCCAACAAGGGCATATTGAGACCCAGTGTGAGCCACTCTGCTGCACAGAGAAACATGACACAGAAGAATGCATGGATGAGGTACTCTGGAAGTACAAGCTGGAAAAGAAAAAGGTGAGTTAGAAGTTTCGATTACACAGAGCAAAACGTGGCATTTCAGCTACTTTGGAGGTGCACAGTTGCTTAAAAATATTGTTTAAAACCAACACTAACAAGACTGTGGAATGTGAAAGCAGCAGCCAGCACTCTGTGCCTTGCTGTTTCCACGTAATTTTCATAAACCAAGGAGAAAGATTTGTAAGATTTAATGGTCAGATCAGTAATTTTTATTGCTTCTATTAAATCAACAGATCCCACGCTTTATGTGTGACACTCAGAAGAGGTCACTGAGATATTTCTGCTCATGCAACAGAGAAATATCAGTAGGAAACATGCTCCTGCAGAATGGTTTATAGGCAAAAAGATGTTTGTGTTTTCCTGTTCTACAGCTTTGTTTTGGTCTTCACAGATCCAGAAACTTTTCAAAGTCAAATTATTCCCAAAATGTAACAGCCCAGGCAGAGCTTTACCCAACCAGAGCAGCGGTGACGTGGTGGCACACACAGCTCTGCACAGAGCAGCTGCTCTGCACAGACAGTTTGGGGGGAATCGGGCAGTTCTCCCTCCCAGGCTCCCACTGTGCATGCTTTACAGCATCATGCTTCCAGCAGAAGCCCACAGAGCTCAGTACCAGGTACTATGGAATCACAGGAAGCATGGAATGCTGCATAGATTAGTGTTGTTAATAGGAACAACATGGAAAGGTACAGAGAGTAAACACATGCAAAGAGCTGCAAAATCTCACACCCAACACACGAGTTAAGTTTTATACAAGTCATCCCAAAGTGTTGCTATTTGCTGCTTTATTACCAGGTTCAGAAGGAACCACACAAACCAGACTCATTTGGGTTGGAAGGGACCTTAAGGCCCATCCAGTTCCACCACACCAGGTTGCTCCAAGTCCCGTCCAGCCTGGCCTTGGACACTTCTGGGATCCAGGGACAGCCACAGCCTCTCTGGGCACCCTGTGCCAGGGTCTCATCACTCTCATTATGGAGAATTCTTTCCCAGTATCCCACCTATCCCCACCCTCTGGCAGTGGGAAGCCATTCCCTGTGTCCTGTCCCTCCATCCCTTGTCCCCAGTCCCTCTCCAGCTCTCCTGGAGCCCCTTTAGGCCCTGCCAGGGGCTCTGAGCTCTCCCTGGAGCTTCTCCTCTCCAGGTGAACATTCCCAGCTCTCCTAGCCTGGCTCCAGAGCAGAAGCAGCAGATCTGTAAAGCTTCTGCCTTCTCAACTCAGGCCCCACAAAACTTCTCCTCATGGAAAACATCCCATTTTTACCCAAAGGTTTAAACTATGTGTGTGTGCATGTACACACATAACATACTCTGTCCTCTTTTTATGCTATAGGATTAACATTGCATGGGATGATTACGTCAAAGTTTCAGTGGTTTCCAACCTTTTTCTTCTTCTTTTAAAACCCCAAAATATCTCCCAAGAAATCTAAAAGCTACCAAGAAACATGCTCACCACCTACTTTGCTACAACATTCTAATTCTCTAAGTGAAGGGTATCAAACACAAAGCAAACTTGCATCAACACCACCAAAATTCAGCTGTTGCACACAAAATGTTTCAAGTAAATATTTTCATCCAGATCCCTCTTTGCATACTTACCATTTACACATGGCAATTATTTACAGCAGAACAACAACCACCCTGTCCAACACATGATGCATTTGGCAGCCTGCTCAGATTCACCAGGCCTGAAAAATCTGTATTTATTTACCTACACATCTCAAAATACCTTTTTCTTTTCTCTTGTTTATTAAACTCTACTCCCACACCAGAACACCTGCCTCTTTCCAATCTCCCCCACTTGATCCTCCCTGCCTGTCCTAAAGAAAAATGAATTACATCAGATCCTACCATATTTATCACAGAAGTGAGGGAGGATGGATCTGGCTGCTGAGAAAAGACACGACTATAACAGGAGCAGGGAAGGGAAGGAATCAGCAGTGTACTAAGGAGTTACTATTTTAGGCTGATCTTCCCACTGAGGTGCCTCAGTTCCTACCAGGATCTTTGGTTCTTTGTACAGGAGAACAACACACCCCTGTGTTTGTCCAGCATCATGTACCAGATCCCCTCAAGAGCCTCAACTTCACTTTTGGGGACTGATCTGCTTCCCCAGGAACAGCAAATATAAAGTTATTTCAGACTTTCAGTTTGCAAAGCTGCCATGTAAAGGACACTCCATGCACGTGGGGCAGCAGAAGGTTAATAGTTGGTCAAACATGCACATTTTTACACTACAAAGGTTGCAGTAAGGTCATAATGCATCAATGTAATGAGAGTTGGCCTCTCCCACACTGCAGCAGAGATGACTGGAACAGACCAAGCAAGGGAAACTGTTAGATGCACAGCTCTCCTAGCAGCAAACCTCCTCTCCTCCTCCCCTCCTCACACTGAAATATTCACTTTAATTTGTGTGCTGTACATATAACATGCTCTTCCCCTCCCACAATTACAGTAAATTTACTTTTTGTTGCATATTTTCCTTAAAACACACTAAAGCTACAGTTCAGGCCACACTGCTGTGCTGCCCCTGCATCCTCCCTCAGCCTGGGCACACACAAAGGAAAAGCCACAAGGAATGCACAAAATGCTGCAGGATCAACCTCTGTGCTCTTTAACAAGCCTCCCTGATGCTGCTGGCCTGTAAGAGATGCAGGCAAATAGTTTGCCTCAAATTCTTTTCCTAAGCCAAGGAGTGTCAGAGCTGCATCCCAGAGAGGACACTGGGACACACCCCTGATCCTGGAACACAGAAGTGAGGAGAGCAGCTATCACCTTCCACTCACCTAAATCCTCAAAAAAAGATCAGAATTGACTTGGTCAATGCTTAAAAACCTCAAGTATTCTCCTCTAATCTGAATTCAGTAAATCTGGCTTGAAGAACACAATTCATTCATGCCTGAAGTTATTTTCTGACACCTTAAAAGGCATGTAACAGTTTTCCCCACGTTACTGGGTAAGCAAGCAGAATTGGTTTGGCACAAAATATGGAAATCCATGAGGTTGTTATAAACCCCAACGAACAAATAACAAGCAGATGAACAGGCAGACTAAACAAAACAGCTAAATAGTATTACAAATGTTCCTAACAAAATGAAAGGGAAGTTCAAAAACATGAAACTGAAAAGCAGTACACACCTTTAATGCAATTTTGACTCTTTTAATCTTTTTGACCTTTTCAACTGTCTTTGTGCCGAAAATGTGGAAAGCAGATTGAAAGAATGTTAGTATGACAGCTGACAAGATCACCATCAGATTAATAACAGTCAGAATATTCAACTTGAAAGTAAAGAATTAGACAAAGAATTTCCCTAGAACTTCTACCAACAGCGAGGGCTTCTCAACCCAGATGCAATTCTACTGCCCAGGCTGATTGCATCAAGATAACACCAAAAATAAGCACTTTACACACATTTATTTAGCAAAACAAACTGTTCATTCTGCTACTTACAGGATTGAGTGTATTACACTGGTCTATGGGGTTCTTGTAATCAGTCTTCAGTTCATCAAATGCTATAATCTAGAGGAAAAAAAAAATGAGAGAGTTTTGATTCCCCAGAAGCAATTGTGTATTTTATCCATTAAAAGCAGCATTTTGGCACAGAACTTCCACCTTTGCTCTCAGTAAAATTTCACCTAAGTTCTAACTCCATCAACTCACAGGTAAGACAGATGTGGAACAGGTTTTACAACTATGAAAGCAGTAGTTTCATCAGATATTCAAAAGCCTCTGACTACTCTCCAACTTTTTATCTTTCCACCTGCAATGAATTTCCTACATCCCCTTCATCAGTTTTCACCCTGCTCGCTGTGCAGACCCCAAACCTCACTCAGGACTCTCTTGGTGGCCACCAGGAACCTGCCATGGCATTCCTTAATCCAGAAAAAGCAAGAGCAAGCTTAAAAGCCAAGAGATATTTTTCCTCATTGTCAAAGTAAATGCTGAGCCCACACACATCGCAGAATCACAGAACTGTTAGGACTGGAAGCAACCTCTGGACACCAACCTCCCTGCCAAGGGAGGATCACATAGAGCAGGTTATACCTCCAAAAAGTGCATGCATTAAAAAAAAAATTTTAAAAAAAAAGTATACACCGGTCTTTTTCTTGACATAAAAATAAAGACAAAAATGCAGCATGAAGTACAAAAGGCACTTGCACACAACAAATGTTCTGCCAAGCATCACATCCTCCCTCAGAGCATCTCATCTCAGGCAGGGTCCTGTTGGCTGTTCTCCCTGTGCCACGCTCGAGGAGCAAACTACAGAATCATGGAATGGTTTGGGTTGGAAAAGACCTGAAAAATTATCCTATTCCAACGCCCTGCCATGGGCAGGGACACCCTCCACTATCCCAAGTTGCTCCAAGTCCCATCCATNATCCAGGGGCAGCCACAGCTTCTCTGGGCACCTTGTGCCAGGGCTTCACCACCCTCACAAAGAATTCCTTCCTAATGTCCCATCTAACCCTGCCTTCTGTCAGCGGGAAGCCACTTGTCCTACCACTCCATGCCCGTATAAAAACCCATTTTATCCGCAGAGGCCGATTCCCGCTCCGAGGGCGGTTCCGGATGCGGTTCCCTCGCTCTCTTGGCGGCTGTCCGGGGACGCCCTGGGGGCTCTCCGGGGCCGTTCCCCGGG